>JAVSBS010026028.1:6911-26797 GCA_033124195.1 Coracias cyanogaster | reverse complement strand
TGTTCACAGTGTGCTGGGTGAATAATCAGCAGAAGAGCAGAGCTCAAAGGGTTGCAGTGAATAGGGTTACATCTGCCTGCAACTGGTCATCAGCAGTATTCCTTAGAATTCAATTCTAGGCCAGTTCTGTTCAATGTATTTATCAATGAATGAAATACAAGAGTTGAATACACCATTAGCAAGTTTGCTGATGATACCACACTGAGAGAAGCTGTTGACTCTCTTGCGGGACAAGAGGCCTTGCAGAGGAATGTAGACAGATTGGAGCATTGTGCAATGATCAATGGGAGAAAATTTAACAAGTCTAAATGCTGAATTCTGTGTCTGGGGTAAAGTAACATCAGGCATGAGTACAGATTGGGAGAGGAGTGCATGGAAAGCAGCCCTGCAGAGTGATCTAGGGGTGCTGGTTGACAGCAGGCTCAACATGAGTCAGCAGTGTGTCACGGCAACCAAGAGGGAAAATTGAATCCTAAGGTGCATCAAACATGATCTAACCAGTCAAAAAAAAGGTGATTACTCTGCTGTATTCAGCATTGGTGTGGCCTCACCTTGAGTATCGTGGTGAAAATATAATGAAAAGCTCATGAGTCAAGATGAGGACAGGGAGAAATCATTCACCAGTTACCATCATGGGCAAAACATATTTGACTTGAGTGAAATTAATCAAATCACAGCAGGATAATGAGAAATAAAACCTAAATCTTAAATACCTTCACCTCACACCTCCCTTCTTCCTGGGCTTAACTTTACTCCCGAGTTCTCTACCTCTTCTCCCCTATAGCACAGGGGGACAGGAAATGGGGGTTAAAGTCAGTTCATCACATGTTGTGTTTTAGTCCCTAGTCCAAATTTTTGTAATAATTTTTTTTTTTTTTTCTTGTTTGACAGAGCAACTTAATTTACACATTCTCTTATTACTAGGTGTTGTGGTTCCCAACAAGAAATAAGTTTACAAAGCAAGTTCAGCAGTTATTTATTTAGAAGTCCATCATAAGAGTAACAAGCATATCAGTTAACAGTTGCCTAAATGTCTATCTGGCTTCACCTAGTAGTTCGTAGCTGTCAATATGAATTAGTGAGCAGCCTTTGTATTACTGAAACCTGCAAAAGATGTTTATGAGATCAGTGGAATCAAGCAAGTTTCTCTGTTTCCCAATTTTCTCTTTTGCTCTCTGTTCTCTGTGAAAACAATTTGCATTTATGAAAATTTTTAATAGTTTCTAAATAGTCACTGAGAAAATTCTGCACACAAATCTTTTCCAAACAAAGCTATCATTTTAGTTGTAATGTAATTTTCATCATTAGAAAAGTCTATGGAATTATGATCTCTCCTGTTCACAGCACAAATTTACTTATATTCTGATTCTGAAAGAAATTATTGTGAATATGCCCATCATATACTTATTTGAACCAGCTGAATAGTCTGTGTCCTGCCTAAGAGATAGTCACATACTTCTGTTTCTCTCTCATAAATTCTTTCTTTCAATGTTTATTGGTTTACCTGTCATTATATTAAACACTTCTCATACATACAAGCTCCAACTTAGATTTTTTCTTAATCACCACAACTTCAACAGGTGTTTACAAGTACAATGGGAAAATGGGAACCTCTGGTTTTGAGGTAATACTGTAAAATACAAGATAGAGCTCATTATGACATGCATTTTAAAACAAACAAACAGATAAAACAGAGTAATTTCTTAATATAACTTGAAGGCAAGAAGGGAAAAGAGTAAGAATAGGTATCTAAAGACAAACAGTTTATGTACAGTATAAATATTTTTGCAGGACTATGAAGTTACATGTTGCAAGTTACAGAACTTAAAAGTCTCCTGACAATATTCCTTCTATGATTGAGACTTCTGCGAATGACCACAGTAGCACTATACACTCAATGGGACAAAACATCTAGGATTCTACCTGATAAATATTAGATATGTATGGCAAGATGAAAGTTAATTTAGCATTAATGTACAGTTTCAGCATATATTACATCACCATTACAATGAGGATCTCTAGGCAAACATATGATGTACACAACCAGCTTTGAATGTAACTGACTTTTTAGAGAGCAGGAGAGAGAATTTACTTCCCATCAGTGACTGCCTTTTCTTATCATCTGAGGCTGTAGTAATCCCTGAAAAAGGGGATTAATTCTTAAACAAATCTGAAAGAGAAGCATGGAAAAAGTTTTTGCAGTGTTGTGGACTGCAGTATTGTACTAGTCAAGAAAATAGAACAAAACATTTTATGATAAATTATCTTCCATTTTGACATCTTCTTTTGTACATCCAGACCAGTACAGTGGTAAGAGCTGTTTACCTAGAAATGACATTTATTTTGTTACCAAGGTCAATTTGAATTCACCTAAACAAATGCTTTAAATTTTTCAGTGAAATACTGTTGCTTTAAAATTAAATAGAAATATAGAAAAGGAACTCCCTAAATATATGAACAATTTCAATTCACCAGGAATACTCAGCAAATATTTTTCAATACTGCCCAGCATCTTCCTAACTGAAGATAGTGAATGATGTCTTGACAGCTTCACCTCCTCGTAATGGCTGAGTTTAGAATAAAGTTTTTGAAAATTTCTTGATTCCCAGGTATTTCAGAGTGTTGAAAAACAACTTTGATACTTCAAATGATAATTTGCAAATAAGTTATTTACTATACATTATTTTTTTACTTTTTCTGTTTACCTTTCATGTGAAGAATCCTGCAACATGTTTTTGAAGAAAATGTTAACTCTGTTACATATAGTTTCTCATGGTGATTGTGTAATATTTCTTGAGATTCAGTCCTAACAATTACTTTCTTACAGAATTCTGTGTGACTTTAACTGTCTTCCTCTGTCCCCATCCTCTATAGAAAAAAGGATTACAATAGTATTGTTAACAGTTATGGCTGTTGTGTAGGAGTACAGTTTCTGAGGAGACTACAAATCTTAACTTAATCAATGTCTAGAAATTTATTTTACCTTAGAAGATAAGGAAACCAAAAAAGCAAAATGTATTTATTTTACTAGACTCATCACGCAATAAGTGGTCTTCTAAATTCCTTTGCTACTAAAACCTGTCTTATTGGCCTTCTCTAAAAGATTGTTTCTTCTTTCTCTTTATCTGAACCAAAGTTTTTATGTGTAAACTCTATTTTGACCATAAAGAGTCAGGTACATTATGATGTTTCCATTCTTGTTAAATTAAATGTAATTCAGCACTCTCTTGGTTTGGAAAAACAATATGAAACAAACCCCAAACCCAAACAAGTAAAAGCAATATCAGGAGTAAGACGGTAAAACACCTGACATAATATTTCTTTTAATACAATTTAGTAGAGTCATGTTTAAATCTCCTTGTGACTGACTGAAGTAAAATGCGGAATAGTTCAAAGATCTGTTGAGCATGTGTTTCTAGTGTTACCTGTAAAGTCTATTGAATCTAACACTGCTCTAAATATTTTATCTTTTACTTTGAATTTACTATCATTTCTTATTCCCTGTGTCCTCTAAATAAGCAAGCAGAGCATGCTTGAGAATAACTTCAAAGCATATGCAAGGTGTAGTCTATAATAATGCACATAATATATAGTCAGCTTTACTATAATTATTACAATTATAATAATAATATCTTTCAGTGATGCTAGGATTTTTTTCTTTTAACTTTGCTGAAGTTATAGAAAAATGTACATCATTAGGAACCTGTAGTATATTGCAGACAGGACCACTGTTTCTTTGGATTCTGATGTAAGTACATATGGAAATACATTTGGGAAGTCTAAGGATAGGAGAGTAGCAACAGTTTCAACTTTTCAAACCAGAAAATCAGAAACATCTTCACACACAAGCTAAAATGTGTAACTATTATATTTGTGTAAAAAACCCCACATATTCATAATGGTTGATCTTTTATTTTTATGTTCACCACAACTGTATTTTCAAGTGATCAGGAAGTACTGAGTACCAGAGTACAATAATTTTAAGGTGGAAATGTAATCAAAAGAAAATAAAAATAACAACAGATATTAAGATAAAAATACTTGCTTTAACATTTGCATATAAACTATATCACAGAATTCTTGGGTATGTTGAATATACTGAATACACAATATGCCTAGAAACTGGAGTTCCCCCTCAATAAAACCAAAGGAATATGATCATTTACTTTTATGAGTGGTTGCAGCTGCTCAGAATTTACTAATGAAAATGAGAGTGGAGCATGTGCATCTCTGTGTCTACTATTCTTAAACAGAAGGATGATGTTGATGATGATGGTGAATATCTTTTATTTCTATTGCAACTGTGCCAAGTGTCCCCAGTCAAAGTCTTGACCGAACTACATGCAGATACAAAAATAACACATAGCTATACATAACAAATAAGCAGACAAGGAAAGAGGACTATCTAGCATTAAAAAAGTGGTCACAGTTTACTGATGTATTAATCATTTTTGCAAGCATTGTAGCAGAGGAGAAGTTTTAAGATTATCATTGAGGTTTATAAATGCATACAAAGCTTCTTCAGTATAGAAAGAACATCTTGAGGAAAAGTACGAAGGAATTTTAAAAACAACCTTAACAAATAATCAATGAGAGCAGGTAGACCAGAGCTTAGAACCTATAGTAACCAAGTGCTGAAGGGGCAAACATGGATGGTTTTAATATCAAAACCAAACTATTGAGGTTTGATCCTGTACAAAAAAAGTTTGCTTGACTTCTGACATTTTAGAATTGCTTTCTCTTGGGTCTTAAAATATGACCATTTAGAGATGATATGGATAGGAAGACATAGTTAAAGGCGCAAATTAAACACTTTGCTTTATAGTAATGGATTAAGTTCAGGATTGGATGAAACTTGAATTGCTCTGTTTTGAAGTCATGGCATTTAATAACATAGTGTCACAAGCTCCTGAAAGCCCCTCTAAATTAGGTGAATTTGCAGCTCTTTTCCTGCATAAGAGTGCCCTTCTGGCTCATGCTAGTTATCAATAAACTCTTGGTGCACAAATCCTTCCTGTTTCAGACCTTGAAGTGGCCTCTGAATTTTACCTGTTGACCATATTATTCATTGAATAACATGGATCAGTGAGTTAGATATGTCTGAAATATTCCAGTGTCCTAGTTTTAAGAAACACAAGGAGAGCATATCCTGATTTTTGTGAGGGGTCTTAAAATTGCTGTTAGCTCTTGAAGAATACTGGCAGAAGTAAATTCCTTTCAACAACATCCAAAGTGAGCTACACAGTTCCAAGGTCATGAAATAGCATACAAAGGTATGTAAGAGTACATAGAAATTATTCCAATGATGTATACAGCTTCAAGAAAACATTTCTGAATCTTGGAAACACAGGAAGATTAGAGTCAATCACAAACTGAAAGTAAATGTCAGAATGTGGCAAAGCCTCAAGATATAATCATTGTAGCTGAATGTGTAAACAGGACCGTGACATGTAACATATTTGAAGTAATCCACATAGTTTATTTGAGATCGGTATCTTGGAGTTGTGTTGGTTCTGGACACCATACCTGAAGTATATGAACCAGAATTATGTGAACCAGAAAGGTCACAGAGAATAGCAAAAAAAATGAGGTCTGGAAAACATGATCTGCAAGAAAATGTTACATGTTTTTTTGAATTAGACAAATGAAGGCTGAGAATAGAAATAATAAAATTCTTCAAATATGTAAAATAATAATCTTATACTGCAGTAAAGGAAGACTAAAATAAACAGCAGAGAAAATATTTCCATTTTTAAAAGTAATTAAACTGTTGAATAAATTACTGTGGTGAACGGAGATTTATGTCTCACTGAGGCAGTGAACCTTTGTTCCTAAAACAAGGTTAGACAAAAACCTGTAAAAAACAGCTAAATATAAAGGACACTGAAACAGAAATGTAAAACACTCTAGAAAATGTCTAGGGCTCTTGTTCCTGTTTTCTGTACATGCATGATTTAAGACTGTAGGAAAAGAAATAGAAGATTAAGTTATGATATGTTACCTCATGTTTTATAACTCCTTGACCTACATTACAAATTCAAACAATGTTGTGGGACAAACGCTTTGTTCTTTTCTTTTTCTTCATTCCTTTCTCCCCGAATGAAACAAAACCCTAAGAATCCTTTATAAATTAGTTCTTAAAAGGTTGAACAGTCAAGAAGAAGTTATTTTGTTAGGTGTAACATTTAGTTTCTTTCTTCAGTGTTTGTATCACAGAGTGTATTTGGGTGTTTGTTGTTATTTAGCTGACTGGACAAGACTGACAAGTTTCTTGGAAACATTTAAAGCTTGCTCTGTCAGCAAAAAGGTATCAAGCTTTCAATATCTGTTTTGCGGCACTGATCACGTGTTTAGAAAACTGCTCAACTGACCAAGTTTGGTGGTATTACAGGAAAAATTCAATACAGGGAAGCCTTCACCGGTTATATAGGGCCATATTTTAGCCAAAAACAAAACTTGAGGGCAAGAGGGTGACCTTTCTTCCAAAAATGCTCAGTTCAGCACCCTTGCATTAAACTTTTTTTTTTGTGGCATTTCTCCCCCAGTTTTGCAAGAAGTTAAAAGAAAAAAACCAACAAAATAACTGCAAGAAGAGTTCAACCTTCTTTGAATCTCAACGTCTGAGTGTGATAGGACTCAGAGGAAAATGGATTTATCCATCACTGAACACAATTAATTGTATGTTGACCCCTTTGGAGATGCCAGTAGATGAAAGGGCTTCATTTTCTAGGGAAAACTGTTAACAATTAACCACTATTGCCAAATTTTGATTAAAAAATGCCAAAATATCAACACAAAAAGAGAGAATAGGGAGCAGCCTCTAGAATAGAGAAGTAAAAAATAAAAAGCTTAATATGTATACATTTTATCTTTGCTTTTTCCCATTAAGGAACAGTTTTGTCCTAAATACCACTTTGAAACACAGATATATAAATAAAAGTGTATCAAAGCATCAAATTAGAGGAAAAAGATAAAAAGCTATTCTGTTATGATGTATCATACTCTTCTTGAAAGAGAACAGATGTAGATTGGCATTAAAAAATAATAAAATTATTTTATAAATGAGGTCATTAGTGTCTAAATCTAGCAGCTGTATATATGTTCTACTCATTTTGCTGATTAATTGCTTGAAGATTTTACTGCTTGTTATTGACTATATTAATTTAGAAATGATGCCAACAAAGAGGAATCATTTACAATGCAATAGCAGCAAAGAAAATGTCATATAACAGTAGGGTGTCCAACATTAAGCAGTGCTTTAGGAGAAAAAATCAGAAAGGAAGAAAACAGGGTAGAAGAAAAAATAGCAATATTTTTATATGAAGTATCATGCAACTAAACAATGCAATTTTGTTGCATTGCATATTGTATTTAATACTATTTGTCTATAAGTGTGTGTGCTCATAAATCTCTCCATACATCTAAAAATATTTGGCTTTCTATGTTTTTTTTCCAAATACACAGATTTAGTTGTGTGTCTTTGCATATCTGTATGTGTGCAGGGGTGTGGGGGTAGAGAAGTTTGTATAACTACAATTATTTTGATTAATGTGCTTTTTGGGAAGAACTTCATCCAGAAACGTATCTGACTGCTTACTTGATATTTATTCTGTCTTCCCAGAAATAAAGCATCTGCAGATGATAAAGGTGACATCAGTCGCTGAATTTGCAGTACAGATTCAACAGACATTTACCTAAATATTGGAAAGAGAAAGTAGTTTCACACTTAAGAAATGGAGTCAGAATGTGATACAGAAAGAAGCTTAAACCGGATAGTAATAGATGTAAGAGGGGGAATATCTGAAATGTTAATGTCTTCCTAGACACAGTTAGCTACCTGGAAACTTAATTAGTTACACCTGTGATGCTAAAATTACAATTTGAAACCGATTCCTGGAGTTTAGTACCTCAATACTTTCCTGATAGCATGGAAAAAAAAATCCCTAGTTTTTGTTTTAAACAGGAAATGTCACTATGTTAATCTGTTTTGTTGTTTGTTTGTTTTCCATTGAGAAAGCTTTGTTAATTTACCTGTTGAGCTTGGAAAAAAAGAAAGAAAATGTGAGAAAGGAGGAGAGATATTTATTCCTTGCTTCTCAGTCAAGCAGCTCAAGAAATACTTAATAGATTAATCTGATATATGACCTTGTGAAACTTGTAGGATGCAATAGTTGCAGGACCAAAAAGAGAAGAAGAAATTAAATTGCAACATAACTGCTGGCCAGTAAGAGAGAAGGGTAACCTTATCTAGGAAAACCATGGGGAGAGAAGGTCTTGACAAGCACCTCATACTTTGATAGTTCTATACTCAGATCCATCATGTTTTTAAGAAAATGCTGTCTTCTCCAAAGCAAACTCCAAAGAAACCTATCTTTCTGAATGTTTCCCACATTGTGGTGGTTCAGTAAAGCTGTGGGGGTTCAGTCCCTGCCGGGAGCTGAAGCCACGGTGGCTGCTGCTGCTCCTCCCCCACCAACGGCCCCTCAGATGGCTCAGAAGTGCCTTTGCAAGTTAAGGAGAGTTTAATACGGTAACACACAAGAAACAGTCAGAACAACAACTGCAACAGTGAGCAAAACAATGCAGAAAATGAATGGTACCGAGCACACAGACAAGGCAGAGCAGTCTCGGCCCCTGGAACCGGAACTGGCCCAGAGCCCTCGCTGGGGCATGATGTCAGCATAGTATGGAATAGCCTGGCTGCAAATTAACCCTGTCCTGGATGAAGAGGAAACACATTCACGATTCTACACCACTTTCAGAAGTAATTGCTCTAGCAGAACTTCCATGTGTTTCTTTGTGGTAAGAAGGCTCTATTTTTCTTCCCTTAGCTGCCTGTTACTACCTGAAGATAGCTTGGATTCAACATGGTTCCAGATTGCTGGAATGGAGACAATGGATCTGGCTTCCCTTTATTGTATGCCTAGGACACTGCCCTAATTTAATCCAGTAGTTGCACAAGCTATGTACTGCCCATATTTTGACTAAATAAATAACCTTTAGATATCAGAAACCTAATATTAATCCTAATAGTATTATTTTCTCTTTATTACCACTTTTGTTTTAAGATGTCAAAAGTGGTAATTCACTCTGACAAATGCTGTTAATGCTTATACCATATACAATAAATTAGTAATATTTTTCATATTTTCATCTGAGAATATTAATTTTCAGTAAGTGATGTGTTGACATTAGGAAATTACTGTAACCAAATTCCTAAAACTCCACCCTTTAAGTAGGTCTTTAATATCAAATATCCTTCCAATTCATTATTTCATGGAGATACTGAATATTTTATACTGATCTAGGTCATCAACAAGGTAGCCATGCTAGACTTTGGGGTTTGTTGTTGTTGTTATTGTTTTTTCTTTTATCTGTTCTTTCATTAATTCAGAAGTTATTTGTATATGGTACTATAACCTGCTGGGAAGATATTTGCCACTGGAAATCTAACTCATAGAAACCTGGGAAAATTGTAAGTACATCAGCTCCCTCAGGAGGTTAAAAGCTTTGGTAGAAGCTAATATAGTTCTGTAGCTGTATGCTATTATATCTTAGAAGAGACACATGCATCTTTCGGGGTCATAGTCTGAAACATTTTGAAATTAGAGTATAGAAGATAGTAAGCAGCAACTTGAATAGACTACTTAGAGTAAAACATTTGTGTTGTACAGTTTAAGCCAGTAATTATTCATGATACATTTCTAACTTCAATAAACATTTCACCAAGTGTTTATGCTTTTCTGTGAGTTCCTAAACATCTGAGAAGTTTCCAAAAATACATTTTCATGTAGTTTTAGTGAAATCAATTCCTTCCTTACAAATACACTAAGAATGAGTAGAATTCTCAGTGCAATGAATAGCTCTATTTTCTGAAATCACATGATGAGAGTTCATTCTTGGTTCACATCTTACTCTGTTTTACCCAGGGTCTTGATTCGGAGCCTTTCATGTCAGGAACAAATAGGATATTGATCCTTCTGCTGTTGACCTCTTCCTCACTTAACACTGCATGGGGGAGGAAACAAAGCCAAACCCTAAAATAGAACAAGAAAACTTGAAAATAATTCAAGTAATCCTAATATTAAACAGAAATATTTTTTAAATGTTGATTTGTTTAAATAAGATAATCTTCCCATCTTCTATTTTTTCAGACATACAACATAGGCATCTGAAAGAGATTTAGATCAAAAGCACCATCCATCAACCTTTTGGGTACACTTATTATGTCAGGATTATACCAAGAAACATAGACTGTGTATTCATTTCAGTATGAACAAAACTGAATTCATAATATTTTATTGATAAGCAAAATTATAGAGATCTAGAAAGCACACAAACAGAACACATATTTATTCAAGTAGGTTTTCTATAATTACGTACATTTTAGTCCCTCAAAACATAATGCCGTTTATATTCAGAACAAGCATTATCCCAAGAATAAAAATTATTCTCTCTCTCTAAATATGATGTGTCATTTTCTTACTCTGCTAGTATTTTTCACTGAACTTTTTCACATTTGGT
Organism: Coracias cyanogaster; assembly: GCA_033124195.1. Lineage (NCBI taxonomy): Eukaryota > Metazoa > Chordata > Aves > Coraciiformes > Coraciidae > Coracias > Coracias cyanogaster. The sequence continues at coordinate 16,273 of JAVSBS010026028.1, read as the reverse complement.
GTCACCTACCTATTACCATTGAATATAGCTTTTGATTTGATATTATTTTAGATTATCTGATTTTTTTTTTTTAACTTTTGTTTGTTTTGGGCTTTTTTTTAAGGATTTTTATTTCTTGGAAAATTATAGAAAATCTCAAAGTCATGTAGCTTGTTCAGTATCTGAGAAGTGGTTAATTAATTTGATGCTGACATTCACAGAACAGGCTGTAAGCCCTCTATGTGATCACATTAGAGAGAATTTACTCCCATAAGCAGTGCCACTGATTCCTACTCAGAGCTATGAGTAAGAGGATAACACTCTGACCATGGATGATCTTATTACTTTCAAAAATTAAAAATCAGTTTATAAAGAATGGTCCTCTTTTTAAATGTTTATAGGCAAACAGAAACTTCCATCTGTGTGACGTAGTCATTGATAAAGATAAAACCTTATCCCTTTGTACACTTTTTGTAAAAAGGAGTGACATAATTTTTAGATATTTATTAGACTTAGTGAGATACATCCTATCTAGATGAGAGTTAGATTCTACTATATTATAAAGGACAGTGACAAAGATGACAGCAGTAACAACAGAAAGGGTATTGCTCAAAAGAAGGCTTTGAACAAGATTACTCAGCTGCATTTGCAACTGCAGTTAAAAACAATCATTACTTGAACAGTGTATATATATTCCCTATGCTTCCACTTCTCTCAGTCTAGTAACAGAAACAGTTACCAGCTTTCACTTGTCCAGTATTTGAGACCTTTCAGTGGAAGTGAGTTGTAAAAGCAAGATATTAGCGTTATTTCTGAACATTGATAATAATTTAGGTATGCATGTAGTAGGTGATAGAAAAGTCCTATATGCTGCTAATTGCAGCATATTTTGAAAAGTTGCAGAATATTGTCAAGTAATCCATTGTCCAGTTATGTCATTCAAAATCCTAAAACTGAGTTTCAGTGTTATTCTTTTCTTAAAAGAAAAACACTAGATTAGGTGCTGAAAAGTTTGAATCAGCTTGGGAGACGCTATGCAGTTAACTCTTCATTGTGAAAAACTATGCAACTGGATAAACATAGGTTTAAGCAGGATAAGTTGCAGGTATTAATGCAACAGCATTAGAAGAGTTAGTGAAATTTGGGTGGTATGATTGAACAAAAGAAAAACAACAGAAACAAAACTAGAAGAAAGTTTTTGGCACTTTTCTAGACATAAAAACTGTAGTATCACAAAAGAAAAAAGTTAACAGAGTCAGTATAAATTAAAGTAGAATTAGAATTCAAGTAATAAAACAGATCTAAAAAGAAAATGCAGGCATGCTATAATTCTCAGATTACCAGAGTTCACTGAACTCTCACACAGAAATAAACACAAATGTATTAATTCTATACCATTTGCTAAAGCCAGTTATGCATTCATCATATTTGTGGACCTGGTAGCAACCACTCTAGCTGCTGGAAACTGCTGAAGCAGAATTTTAATTCTGAATAGATTGAAGAGCCAAAACGTATAATTCATCTCCATTTTCCTTGTTCTCCTACTGCACAGATAGATCTTGGCATAGGGTAACACATGTTTGGGGAATCAAGTATATCAAAGATGACAGTTGGCTGCTCTCTACAGGAAGGTGCATTGCATGGGTGCTTGTAACGGTAACTTAAGTTGAATCAGGTAAGACGCCCCCGAGACTTTGTTTTGCTAAATGCAAATGACTCATGACCACTCCTGCATATGCATGATTTATCCCTATGGGTTATCTGAAAACACATACAAAACATCACCTAACTGTGTAAATTCTGTGTATAGCACTGTCCTACATGACAATGTCTGCGTTTGCGGGAACAGTTTCCACTACTTACAAGCACCCTATCTATGCACATTTTGATCAATTATGTAGAAGGAATTATCTGACAAGTTGTTGAAAGGACCAGATTCTCCTCCCTAGGATGATTAACAGACTGAAACAAACAAATTTGTTAGCAGGAGATACTTGGAGGGAGTCTTCAGGACAGAGCCAAATGCCCTCTGGGATAGCTCCTGCATTGATTAGTCAAGTACTTAAGTGTGAAGGTGGTCATGATTGTAATTGCATTGTTTCAAGTCCTTCCACTGTTTCAAACCAGTCCATTAACTTACCTGTGCAGATGACTAGACAGGGAGCTGCCTGCCCACTCAAGGAATTCATGACTCATGCATGGGTATATAGACAGGCACTGCACTGATACTCAGTTACACCACACTTAAAACTGCAGAGCAAACTTAAGTTTCACATACTTGCAAATTGAATTCCTTTGGTTTTGCCACAGTCCATCAGTTCAGAAGGAATGGCAGAGAGAACCCAGATGTTTCAGTCTCCATTTATGGAAGAATCTGTTTATTTTCACCACAATATGTAGGAACTATAATGTTCTTTAATCACTCAGTACCTGAAATGTACTCAGGAATTTTTATATTTCCTTCTAATATGTTTACAGTCCAAAGTGAGGTACAGTGAAGAAAAACAGTTAACAGAAAATCATTTCCATAAAAAAGTTGTCTCAAAAAAGATGTCTAAAACAAAAAATACCAAGCCCAAAGCTATGCATTAGATCCTGTTCTGTATAAGAATAATACATGTGTTTGTTAAATTCATGGCTTTGAATCTCCTCTGAAGTTGAAAACAAAACTTTTTCTTATCAGAACTTGAAAGAAGTTATTTTCTTTTACTTTTTTTCTTAAAAAAACCAAAATACAGTAGGAGTAGGAAGTATTGCAATCTGAGGACTAAGAAATAACATTAGAATATAGTGTTATGGAAATGTATATCTGAGATCTAGGTTCAGTTATTTGTGCTTGCTGCTCACTAGGTATGATTACCTCACATGAAATCTGCATGGCAGTGGCCAGTCTCTGTGTACATGGTAATACACAGGGCTGCCACTTCATATCTCAGGATTACTATAACCTATGCTACTGTGCAGTTTTTGCCCTTTGCTGAGAAAAGTATCATATTGCTATAATGATTTTATTCTAGAACTATCTCATTCAGAGGACATCTGTACAGTTCTTATTCTAGAGATCTTGCTCAGAGCTAGCTACAGTATCTGTGCCTTCTGCATCACTGCATTATGTATACATTCCTGATGAAAAGCATGTGCAAAGTAATTGTTCTGTGCTTCTGTTCCCTATCTGTAAATGGGAGATGAGTGTTCCTTTTGTCTTTCTCATTTAGACAGAAGTTCTCAGACTCAAAGACCCTTTTATTACTGTATTTGTTCAGTGGTTAAATCAATATCATAATTTTATTGAAACAAATAATTGTTAAAAATAGGTGGAAGTATTTAACAAGCTAAAGACACAAATATGATTTGTATCTAAAATTGAAATTACAGATAAGTTACAGGAGGTAACCTGGGTAATATAAATTGAGCCTTGGTGGATCATTCTTCACCTTTATATTGCAATATGGGAAGAAATCCAATTTTTTTGTAGCAAACACTTCACTTTAGCTAGACTGTTAGTTAGGGGAAAATATGCCCCAAGTGTTTTGGTCTAGTGATATCTACAACTAGCCAATAAAGCTTATGCCGAGTTCATCAGAGCTACTCCTCTCCAAACCTCAGGCTAGGCTCCAACTGTGGTTTCTGACAAGAGCAGACAGCTCTTTAACATTTCTTCAACAATTTGCAGGCAAACAAAGATGACATATAATTCTGAAAAATATCAACTTAAGGGATTCAAGAACTAGAAGCTTTGCTTTTAATGACAGAATGTGGATTTCTCATCTAGCCTTGAACTACAGTATTTTTTATCATTTTTTCTCTTTGTGTTTCAAATTTCTCGCTTGTAAAAAAATGTAAGATTTTATTGGTGTGCTGACCATGCATCTTCTACACTGTATTTTCTGCTCAAGGGGAAAAATGTTCACTTGCAAAACTGGAACTTGATTTCACGCTTCTTGGAGAAATTCCACATACTTCAATTTACAGCTAACACATATAAAACTTTAAAGGGAGAGACATAGTGCTCTGGATGTAAGATACTGAGAAGTATCCAAATACCTTCCTGCCTTAAATGCGTGTTTTCTGCCACAATTAGAAGAAATCACTTTACAGGGTGGATTTTTACCAAGAATAATTTGATAGTATAAAAAATGAACTAGACTAGACATTGCCAAATCATAATAAATTATTACAACTACATTGGTGTTTCAAATATTTTTGCCATTTCAATGCCAGAAAATATTGTGACATGTCAGAGATATTATCAACACTATTGATTAATTAATGATTTTTATTTTTAAAATCATTAATGTCTGGGAATTTACTCTCAAGGTCTGTATTCATTGCATTTTTCTTGTGTTTTTGAAAATAGTACATACATTCTGACAATAATACATACATCGTATTCCAGTTCTCATTCTTAATCATATCCATTACCACAGCATCTGTTATCTTCTGTTAATGTACAGGGGACATAAATATAAGTGTTTCAGTACTTAACAAGTTTTCTTCCTTTAATAGGCTTCCATTCACAGATGAAAACACACTTGCATTGTATCCACTGTGATTAAACTATGTTATCACAGACACAATGGTAAAGGGAAAAGTCAGGGCAGGAGGAAGTGTTTGTCCAACCGAGGAAACAACTATAAGCCTAGACAAAAGACCATATAAAAATCCAGCTATACAGCTTACACACCCATAAGTTTGTCTCAACTTCTTTAACAAAATTACTGAAATGACTGAATATTTATTCATATATGTATCGCTTATGCATGTTTTCACTCCGCTTTCCCTTTTAATATCAGACCAAGAGAAGAAATCTTATGAAGTTACAAGCCATTTAAATGAAGACATGAAACAGATCCTACAAATATGTATACCTGGCTGCACAAGGAAAAGCATACCAACAGGTCAAAGACAGTAAATATTCCACTCTAATTGACAATTTTTTAAATTTAATCTGGAAGGTAGTGTCCAGGGCTAGACTATTCAGTACAAGAGAGACATTGACAAACTGGAGGCAATCCAGCAGAGGGCCACCAAGGTGGTCACGAGGCTGAAGCACATGATATACATGGAGAAGCAGAGAGATCTGAGTTTGTTCAGACTAAGAGAAAACAAACGATGTCTTCAGCTACCTAACAGAAGTTTACATTGAAGATGAGAAGACACACTTCTCAGAGGTGCACAGTGGTATGTGAAAGGCAATGACCCCAAATTACACCAAACAAAATTCAAAGCAGATATAAGGAACAACTCTACAATATAAGGATGGTATAGTACTGGAGAAAGTTGTTTGGAGATGCTGTGGAATATCAGTCCTTGGAGATATTACAGGTTGACTAGAAAAAGCCTCGAGTAACCTGGTGTAACTTCAGGTAGCCTTGATTTGAGCAGGAAATCAGGCTAGAGGCCTCCAAGAATCACTGACATCCAAAATATTTCTATGTTTTCCTAACACTGTAAGAGAAAGCAGTCCCAATACAAATAAAATAATAGAATGTATTGGGTTGAAAGAGACCTCTAAAGGCCATCCAGTCCAACCCACCTACAATACGCAGGGACTTTTCTAACCAAGTCAGTGTGCTCAGAGCCCCATCAAGCCTGACCTTCAATGACTTGAGGAATGGGATCTCCACCACCTCCTTGGGCAACATATTCCAGTGAACCACCACCCTCATATTAAAGAACTTCTTACTGAAGTCTAACCTAAATCTACCCTTTTCTAGCCTAAAGCCATTACCCCTTGTCCTGTTGCTACAGACCCTTGAGAACAGATCTCCTCCTGCCTTCTTATAGGCCCCTTTCAGGTATTTGAAGTTCACTATAAAGTACCCACAGAGCCTTGTCTTCTCCAGGCTGAACAGCCCCAACTGTCTCAGCCTGTCTTCATAGGAGAGGTGCTCAAGCCCTCTAATAATTTTTGTGTCTCTCTTCTGGACATGCTCCAATAGGAACTAACAGGGTCACCAATATTAGTCTTGAACCTGAATAGAAGTGTACTAAAACAACGTAACTAACAATAATATGTAAGGATTTTATAACACTGTGATGGTATAGGCAGACAGTTGTACATAATTACATAACTTACATGATCACCAAAGAGGCTAACAAGGATGGGTGTAGTTGCATGTAGGGGGTGGAAGGGAGTAGTTGCCACACAGAGAACAAGAAAAAGGAAGCATGACATTAAAAAAAGGCAGTACAGTTCCTGAGGTATACAAGAAGGGCACTAGCAAGACAACAGAAAACAAGAAAAGCTGTATCAAAAGCAGGGAAAGAAGGCAAGGACATAAAAATATTAGCCATAAACAAGTTAAACTAGAGAAGAAATAAAACAAACCCACTTCAGCCCACCTATCTCTCTGACTGGAAGCTTTCAAGTCAGATCATCCACACCTTGGCCACTAAGAGCTACCAAGAACCACAGACACCACAGCCTACTACCCCACACCGTATGGTGTTGTAGTATGTGTGTTAGTACTATGTTATATTTGCAGCCAGTTAAGAAGTGTTAACGAATAGGAGGTTTGTATTTGTAGTGAAGATGATTAATACTGCATAAGCACATGCTCAACGAGTGAAATCAGAAAAGTTGTTTTAAGATTTAAAACTGGCCTCACTCCTCAGTCTTCTAAACACTGTATCATAGTATCTCTAGCTTCCTGACATGTGCGTATGTATAAATATATATATAAAATACCTCTGTGAATATATATTTTCATATATATATCTTTTCAGTTGCAACAGTAGACAGGGAAAGTCCCTCTTGACAGTGATTGATTCATAGTTCTTGGTTTCAAATTAGACTTTTTTAAAGAAAAAGAGGTATTTTAAAATAAGACAGCATGTTAGCATAAATATTATTTTTCTCAAAATAGGCTGTTTCAGCTCTTTTTGCTTGCATTTTATCTACAGATACTTGTTATTTTGATACGTTCCAAGACCTTCTGCTCCCATTATAATAAAATGCAGTTAGAGATCAACATCCAACACTTCAGAGTATATATCCCCAATGGTGCACACATATGAAAAGGAGAATCAATTATTGATAACATAATAATAACAACTGACACTGTTTAACCTTTAGCTAAAGAAACCAAAGCACTTTGCAAAGTACCTAAGTGTGTTACAGATTCTTGACAGAAGGACGAGCTCACTTATTACTGAAAGTCAGCTACTTCCCGGTCAAAAAGTAACAGCCTTTTAAAATGTAGTGTGACCTTACAGGACATTTGAGGAGACAAAATAAAAGATAAATCCAGTTCAAATTATATTGCCTCTGTGTGAGGCAAAAAACTGAAAATGGCTAAGAAAAAACGTGCAGTGTTTCTTTCTTCTTAGATCTTTTGGAGTTACAATGAGCTGCCAGGAAAAGAATGTGGAAGAGGAAAGTTAGATTTATTAAAATTAGAGAGATAATTCATACAGGTATAGACTAGATCATCCTTGAGGCATCTACAGTAGCTCACTCAAAATATAAAACATATAATTATGGCAAAATTAATAGATATGATAAATATGGAAAAGAATTGTAAGAGTGGGAGTGAATTTTGAAATTCTGAACAAGTCAAAAGACTAGAAAACAATTTGTATATGGCTTCTGTAATTTAAGAAAAAGATTTATAATATCATTCTGCCTGCTGAAATCTTGAGCTGAAGTTCAAAACTAATTTCTTCATTATTGTCCTTCTTCCACAGTCATTTTTTCTCTCCATTGTCTGTGGAATTCGAAAGTCGACAATGTTTCTATTTAATTAGTTGGTAGAATCCTGTTCAGTCTCCATGGGACTTAGGCCTTTCTGATGTAGCAATGACATAAGTTCATTTCCCTTATGACTTCTGAACCATAAATTCCTTAGGACTTTAAAAACTCTTTAAAACGTTTCTTCCTCATAATAAGACTCTAAAACAATCTACACACTTGTACAAGACATATCACATGGGAATTTAGACAAAATGTACTTTGCAATGTAGAGTGGTTTCTGGCAAGTCAGATGGAGTTTGAAGCTTGCACCACATATCATTAGCAGCGGTCTATATGCTTTTCATATAGTAAGACCAGAAACAGAAAACCCCATTATTTTCTTGATTCTTAGATTATATATGCATTTAAAATGCTTTCATTTATATGGGCTATAGATCAATGGAATTACCTAATAAACCTTTATAGCAATCATTGCATTTTAAGGCATAGTGGAAGAAGCAGACATTTAGAATAGTTTTGTCCCTATTAATCAGAGTATGTATCTCCAAAATATTCCCATCAATTTAAAGATGCTAAAATATACTAAAAATGAATGCATTGTTTTTTCAGTAGGATAATGAAAGAGATTTGTTTCTTAGTACATAGGAATGAATAAAGTTCTGACAATAATTGCACACAATAGAATTTATTTTAAAAAAAGGAAGCAGGCTGCACCTGGCATTTGAAATTAAGTTCTACTTCTTATATATATTTATTTTAAGTCTCTGCAGGTAGCCTAGGGCATTAGTTGTTGTTCATCTACTATATCAACAACAATTAACATTTTTTTAAAAAGACTATTCCAAGGTGGAGAACACTGGATAGGATAAACAAAGATGTTTAGCACTGTAAAAAAAAAAGCTGCTTTCAGAGTATAAAAAATAAGAGATCATCTACCTGTAAAATCACAGGCTTAAAATAATCTATCAAGAAAAAGGCATGACATCTGAAGGTAACCAGGAAACTACTTCGTTGAATAGTAACAAGAAGCAGTTATGGTTCATCTAGATATACATTTTCTAATTTGTTTTTTTAATAATTCTTCATGAAACAGGATCTATAAGGGAAATTCTAATCTGCTTGAGGTTTAACTATTGCTATGGTAACATTGCATTATCAAAGGAGATGCAGTGAAAGGAGAGCCTTACGAATTCGGAGGTGTTAAGACCAAAAAGTACTTTTAAGGCCATGTGCTCTGATCTTTTGACCCAAATATAATCTAAAATTTTACCCAAGACAAATGTTATACTATGATAAGTGTCTGGATTTCAAGCTAGGTTAAGAACAAGATTTTGAAGACCTCTAAATTTTTCTTATTCAAATAAACACTAAACATTTAGACATTTGTATAATATTTTGATATTTTCTCAGAATGCCTTCTAAGCCTTCTAGATAAAAATGCCACACCTTATTACTCTCAAATATATTTACAAGAAGAAGGGAAACAGACAATAAATATAAAGAACAAAAATTATTGCTAGTGTTCTGTATTGCCTTTACACGGTGTAATGGGTCTTGCTGAGCTGGTTTTCCACATAGCAGCAGTGTTTTTGGGCTGGGAGCTAAAAGGGTGTTGATAACACACCCATGTTGTGACTGCTCCTGAGCAGTGCTCATACAGCACCAAGGCTCTTCCCAACATTCACCC
>JAVSBS010026027.1:0-25328 GCA_033124195.1 Coracias cyanogaster | reverse complement strand
GGCAGATATTGGAGCCCTGGAGGATGTTCGGGAGGAGCTAACTATGGCAATATTGGTATGCCTTAAAGAATTTTTTTTCACTTCCTTCTATTCACGAAATAAAACTATGTGGTTTTTTTTTTCATATTTATCTAAGGTATAATGTGCTGCCTATGAGTTCTACCATGCTGCAAACTACACATTTTGCAACATCTTCATTTAAAGTAGTCAAACTTCTGTAATTTGCTTTCAGATTATAGAATTTATACAAGTCTGGTGCATGTATTTAACATTTCACTTACTGTATTCATGCTTTCAGTTTTCACTATGTTCATTATTGCTCTTGACCTTATTCAAGGCCAGGTTGGATGGGACTTTGAGCAACCTGGTCCAGTGGGAAGTGTCCCTGCCCATGGCAGGGGGGTTGGAACTAGACGATCTTTGAGCTCCCTTCCAACCCAGATCTTTCTATGATTCTGAAAGTTTTGTACCAAGAACTGGAGACTGATTCTGAAAGTTTTGTACCAAGAACTGGAGACTAAGTTGGAAGGTCAACAGTCTCGCTGCCAGTCAAGGGGATACTTAACACTAACACCTTAAGATGAGCCTCAGAATAATGATACTTTTCCCACTTTGGGGTACTTAGCAGTGCAAGATAATAAGATGCCGATCAGCTGTTTATTCTTTTAGCCTGTAAAGAACTGGAATAAAGAACTTGCTTATTTTTTCATCCAACTTTAACTGAAATTAAGTTTCTTGTTAGTTTTTTGTCACAGATAATGATGAAAATTTCTTTTATAGGCACCTGTGCGAAACCCAGAGCAGTTTCAAGCTCTGGGCCTGACTACTCCAGCTGGTGTCCTGCTTGCAGGGCCTCCTGGGTGTGGAAAAACACTGTTAGCTAAGGTAATGCATTTTTCTAAACGTGTTTGAAAATGCTGGATCATGAAATGGGTGTTTATGTAGGAATGACATGACTCTGAATGATACTGCCAGGAGTGGGGCTTTTGCGCCACTTCTCAATACAAAATCAAATTTGGGCCTCAGTGCTAAAATTACTTGATTTTTTTTTTTTTATTTTTTTTTTTCTTGTCATAACGTTGCAATTGAATTGAGAGGGTATTACTGCAAAACTTGAAGGAATTAAACTGGTTAAGAAAGCAGCAAAGATAGGAAAAAACTCTGAGATAACTACTTCTGTGGATTATTTCATTGTAACTAAATTGTATATTTGGAAGTAGTCCACACTTTTTCTTGTAATTTATTATATTTACCTCACTAGAAATACCGTTTTCCTTCTCCTCAAGCATTTCAGTTCTTATGGCCTCCCCATGTAATTGCAGATAGTCAGGCAAGTTTCTAGATCATCACTCATCTTTGTCTTCAAATGCTCTTGTGTAGTTGAGTATCTCTTTAACTCCTAGTAATTATTGATAATTCTTCAGCTAATACGGGGGAGGAGTGTGGGCTGTGAATCTGGAACACTGCCTCATTAAAGAGAGAGAACACCTTACTAAATTCCCTGCCCCCCTCATACTCTTAATTGCATATAATTATACTTTGTACTGTTTTCTGTATTTTACAAACAGTTGATAACTGTTTCCTCCCATTAAGTTCGTTTACTACTCCATGGACAGAAACAAAGAAAACATGAAAAATGTGTCTCTAATATATATACATCTCTCTTTTTCCTTCTTGATAGGCTGTGGCAAATGAGTCTGGGCTGAACTTCATATCTGTGAAAGGTCCTGAGCTGCTAAATATGGTATGCACTAATCATTGTATTTCTTGTTATTTATGGAATTCTTGCCCGAAGTGTGGGGCAAGCAAAATTCCTGATAATTACACAACTGATACTGATGCAACTGAAGTTGCCTCATTTAACCTCTGCTTAAACCTTTTAGCCGGGAAGTTGTTCATGTGGAAAGGAAAAAGCTATGTGGGGAATTAAAGAGTGTATCTTGACTTAAATTACCTGGCCGATGAAGCCTTCTTGACTAAAGTAGGATGTCTAAATTAGCAGCTACCTACATCATTGCTTTTATAGATCGGGAAAAAGAACAACAATTGAAATCTATAGTGAAAGCAGTCAACGATCAAGAACTGTAAATCAGCAGCTTTCACTAAGCAAAATAAAATTTTCAACTTTCAAGTTCAGAAATGTGTTTTGCCAGTCATTGTAGCTTCTTAATGGAAGTTTGAAACCTTGGAAAGCAATGTGGTTTTTTAGTTTATCAGAGTGATTTTTAAAGACTTTAAATGTTAACAGGTAAAAGTGCTGTAGTCTTGAGTTTTTGAAGCATGGGGCTTAGAAGTGTTGTGATACAACTTCAGTCCCTTTTTAAGAGTTAGGAGAATGTGTTGAACTGAGCAAGGTGGCTGCAGCCCACATCTTGAGGCTGCACATGGCAGTCATCAATAGAGACCATGGCTTTTTATCAATAATGTGGAAGCTAAAACCAAAATACTGGATTTGATTATTCGTTTCCCAAACTTTTTTTTTTTTAGTGTGTGCTCCCAAGTAGTGATATAGGCAGGAAATGCAACTCTTAAGTTAATGAGGAGCCCTACTTCCTTGTAAAGATAAAATGTCTGGCTCTGATTTAGAGACTATTGAATTTTATTGAAACTCATTTGTTTAGAAAAAATGAAGTGTTTGCATTTACAACTTGGCAAACCCCACCCCTGCAATTCACCGTTCAAAGTGCAGTTCTGGCTTTTCAGTTCCCTACCCCCAACCCCATGACTTCCAACAACTGCTATATGAACTTCAGATGTTCCTCGTGTTCAAATTGCTCACTGGGTTTGCTTATGAACAGTTGAAGAACAACAGGGTTGTTAGTAAAGATTGTATTTATTCGTTCTCATCAGCAGAATGAGAGCAAGTTAGATTTATTCCCTAGGAAGCAGGAATTCCAGTAAACTCTGAATATACTGCAAACTGTCAAGAGTGAGCTGGTGACAACTAGTTCCCCTGTGAATTTTGATCAGTAAGGAATTTGAGGTAACAGACTGTTACCAGAAGTTACCTGATTAGTGGGTTGCGCTTCTCCCTTGCAAAGCACTTCAAATAGTGTTGAAAACTGTGATTACTTTTTTTTCCTAAGCAAAACCTTCACGTCTTACATTGTTTCACTGTGGTTTGTTATTTCTTCTAGTATGTTGGTGAAAGTGAGCGTGCTGTACGTCAGGTATTCCAGCGTGCCAGGAATTCAGCCCCCTGTGTTATATTTTTTGATGAAGTTGATGCTTTATGCCCTCGGAGATCTGACCGTGAAGTGAGTCTGTGTAAAATACCTCCATTAATAAATTATCTCAGTTGCAGCTTTTGTGGCATTGTGTTAGCAACAGAAGTACCTGGAAGGGTGCTACATTCAGTATCTCCCAAGAAAAACAATCCTATAGGCTTTCTTATATTTGAAGAAAAATGTTGGTCAAATTTTATAAAACTTAACACTTTTTTTTAGTATGCATATATAGAAAAAAATACCCAGAGAATGTGTGTATATCCACCAACTTGCCTGTGTAGAGCCATAGGAAAAAAGGAAGGAGTGCAATTTAATATCATGTTTAATTTACGGCCAGATCCTGTCACCTGTATGCAACTGCAATGCTTGCATGAAGTGTGTATTTATTTGAACAACGTGAACTGGGTCATGAAAATGTTTGTAGTAGGTGCATAAGTGGAATGCATTAGGCTTCAGAGCTGTTCCACTTGTGAAGTTTTCTCGGTCTTGATTTTTGTTGTTGTTGTTTTGGCATAGGAACTGCCTACACCTAGGATTAACTTCTGCTTTTGGCGAGGCGGTATTAGCGCGAAGTGTTAGCGTGTTGAAAGGGAAACCGCTGTTTTTCAGCCGACCAGTTGAGTACAGTACTGTTCAGATATTGCCATCAATGACTCATGGAAGGATTGTTGTAGTTCCAACTCATAGGAGAGAGCAAGTCTGATCAACTGTTTCTGAATCATAGCTTGTCTTCTAAATTTGCATAGTTCACTTCCTATGAAAGATAGCCAAGCTGAGAAGTTCAGACTGGACTTCTTGAATGTCCTGAAGTGGTGGTTCCCACAGAGCCATAAGTGTCCAGTACTAGGCGCCACAGAAGGCATAGATGGTAGCCAAAGATGGGGAACAAATGTGCTTTGGCCTCACTAGCAGCAGCAGGCAGCAGCTTGTTGCCTAGAAGCCCACCCTTGCTCTTCACAGCCTCCTTTAACCATGTCATGGAACTGTCTGGGCAGGAGACTGGGGACGTGATTATTCAGGCTGCTATACTGGCAACAATCCCTAGGATTCATAATTGGGTGTTTGGTGTTTCTATTTGCTTTTTGAAACCTATGTTCATTTTCACCGCACATCCTAATTATCCATAGGTGGATTTATATTTTTGTATGTTTAAAATAAGCCAGTAACAACATCCTTCAAAACCATCCAGCAGTTTTACTGCATAATTGAAGTTTTCTAACTGAACTCTTGTTCTCCAGCTGTTGTCCTTTCTCTCTGTCTCCCCAACTCTAGAATGAAATTACTGAATTTGGTTATAGGATGTTGCAACTATGGAGTTCACATTTAACTCTGAGTGGCTCATCTGCTGAAACTGTTGGTTCAGAGGTTTAAATATTCAAAGAACTTTTTTTTTTCCCCAGAAACCTGAATATTGAGAAGTTTGGGGTGTTCTTGTTGAGGTAGATGTGAGAATGATTAGTGTAAATATCTGTATGTACTTCTTTAAGAGAGTCCTTCATTTTTAATGGGAAAGAAGAGATTTGCCATGTGTGAAAATGTGTGGCAGGTGTAAGACTAGCATGAATTTGGGGTGGAAACATGCCAAGAATATGATAGTAGAAATCCAGAATGCAGCTAATTGAAAGTGTGAAAAAGAAACTTTTGTTTAGTATTTCAGGGCAAGGAGCTAGTAAGTATTTTCTTTTACTTCTAAATACTTACATTCCCACCTTTTCCTCAAATTTGTTGACAAATTTCTCCTTTTAAAGTCAGGAGCCAGTGTCCGAGTAGTTAACCAGTTACTCACAGAGATGGATGGTTTGGAGAATCGTCAACAGGTTTTCATCATGGCTGCCACAAACAGACCAGGTGAGGACCCAAAAATTCTAAACAGGAGAAGTCAAACGTCCTTGGTTCTCTTCTGATGAAATAATATGTTCTTACATATTTGAATTCTATGACTAACCTTGTTCTATACTTAAAATTACCATGTCTTATGTTTTATACATAGCCAGAAACTTGTCTTTTCCTGAATTTGAACTCCATCTAGATGCTGAGAGTTAGAAGTAAATAAATTTGTGGTTAGTAGAGAAAGAAGCATATGTATGAAATGTTGCACTTCTGTGGTTATGAGCATTTTTCTGAGTATTGCAGCTGAAATTGAATACAGGCTTATTAGTCTGTCTTGGTGAAAACCACACTGCTGTAGTTACCAGAGTTTTGAAAAGAACCTTTGAGCCTAGAGCACGTATTTGGCTAATTGCTTGTAATGACAAGACAGTTAATTCTTTCATACCTGCATGTATTAAGTAAGGAGAAAATGTAGAATTCTGATGAGAAAAGGCTTAACAGGTAAAAATGGTAGCATAGCTACTTTGGATAGAAAATGGGAAAGTTAAATACTTGACATTGCTTGGGTCCTATAGATTAAGGAAAATTTCATCTGAAATAACCTAAAACAGGCAGCTATGAGGTGCTTTTGTTTTTTTCCAACGGTCAAAAAATTCAAAGATTATGGGGAAAATTTTCCTGTCTCTTGAATTCTTTGAAAAGAATTCTTTCTACATGGTGAAGTGTGAGCAGTAGATGCTTAAATCTCTATCCACTTGTAGAAATTATTTCAAGTGGTAAGTTTTCCTGGCATGAGCTGGATGATTCTGACCTATCTAATCCAATGTAGAAAAGAAAATAAGGCTATACAATGTAGCACATCTATATATAGATGCAGCTGGATGTGCCAAGGGTGTTAGTACCAGTGTCATCAGATTGCCTTAGGAAAGAGATCTCTCGCTAAATTAATTATGCTAGTACAAGGATTTATATCAAGCAGCCTTATTTGCTGGTGTTTCTCAAGGGCTTTTTATCTAATTGCTAATGACAGTAAACTCATCATTAACTCTGACTGGTAGCTTGGGGTGTGATTTCCAGCGCTTGTGAGGTTGAGGAAACATCCTGGTTGACCTGGATGCCCCCTCAGGTGTACTACAGGTACATGTGGGGCAAATACTTCTAGGGCCGGTGTATGTACACAGCACTGTTCTGAGCTTATGCCTCCCTTGTAGAGGAAGCTGAGTGCAAGTATTTTAGTAGCTTTACAAGGGCCAGTTTAGAGTAAATGTTGCTCAGATGTTAATTTCAAGATAGGAGTACTTATGTGTGGCAGCTTTGTCCTAATTCCCAGCTTTGCTGGGTTTAGATTTGCACTGGTTCAGTGCTTGCTTACGGGCTTAATTTTCATGCAAATATGAAATAAACATTTGTGCACTTGTTAATCCATCCCTTTATAAGCCTTATAAAGGGTACAGTTTTACCATTTTGTTGGTATAAAATACCTCTGTAACAGTTTGGGTATTTATTTCTTTATTTATTAATTTTTAAAAGTCCCTGTTGCCTTGTTCAGCTGGAGAGGCAGATGTACTGTTTACCAGAATTATTAAAATTACAAAACTTTCCTGATTAGTGAGGGCTGAACTAATATTTGAAGGAAGCTGGGAAGTTTGTAAGGCGTGAACGCAGAGGTGTATTACTAACCAGTGACATCGATGAAAGAAGTGGATTTGAGGTAAAAATGCCAAACATCAAGAAAATGCAAAGGCAGAGATAACATCAAATTGAAGGGTATAAATATATCTGCAGATTCTGTAAATGGAAATTAATTTTATCTGGATAAAGGAGTTGTTTTGCCAACACGATAAAATACTTTTTCTGAACAGCAAAGCTTGGTACATGGAACTTTTGCTAGAGGAAGTGATTATCTGTGCGGTTTGGAATAGGATACTTTGGAAGGATATCCGCTGTGTGCATGAATAACACTTTGGATAGCTTTAGACTACACATTTTTGCTGTGATATCTGCATTTGTCAGTTTGAAAAAAAAAAAAAAAGTCTCCACCTGATGCAGCGTTTATCAGAACAACTTTTACTGAAGTTCTGGTTAAATTGGGGAAGGATTTTTCTCTTGTGTAGTTTGCTCACTGTTTATGGGGCTTAGGAAGAGGCAGTGTTGACCAAATTGAAATTTTGCTAGTGTGGTCTGGGTACTTAATAGAAGCACGCTGCAAGTAGAGAACAGTGAAGTCTATGCTAGTAAGGTGCTCTTACCACCCTAAGAATGAAATGTCCAAGCCGAGACCTGTAGGAGAACCATAGCTTATACTGGCTAGCATATTTAAAGAATAAAGTCTCCTTCTCTGGGGACTTACAAAATGTGCCTGGATGTGTTCCTGCGCTAGGTGAACCTGCTCTGGCAGGGGGGTTGGATTAGATGACCTCCAGAGGTCCCTTGCAACGCCTACCGTTCTGTCATTCCTGCAAACAGTAAAAGTTGTGGTGTCTGAAAAGGTCTTTTGCTTGTAAGTCTGACATTTGAATGGGCTGCCCAGGGAGATGGTGAAGTTGCCATCCCTGGAGGTGTTTAAGGAAAGATTGGATGCAGCACTCAGTGACATGGTCTAGCTGATGTCGTGGTGTTGGGTCCTAGGCTGGACTTGATGATCTTAGAGGTCCATTCCAGCCTCAATAATTCTGTGATTTGTATGAAAGATTTATCTGTCATGGTTACGTTGTCTAGAGGTGCTGGGCAGTTGTGTAATGTAAATCTAAATAATGTGTGTCCCAGCAGAACTTCCTGAAATCTTCCATTATTGTGAAGTGTGCTATCTCATCCTTTTTAAAATCAGTGTTAGTATAATTTAATGGGAGAGAAAGTGGCTTTTCAAGATGCCTTTTTCTTTTTTTTTTTTGAGTGGTTACATGCATGGTAGCTTTCATAGCTGGTTGCTGATATTGTGTGACTGTTAATGTATGTTGTCAGCACTGTAGTCTCAGAGACTATCACACCAAAAGAAGCACCTTCTCTGATAAAAATATTATTATTATTATTATTAAGAGTAATAGTACTAGCAGTAGGGTAGCAGAGGCTCAGCCAATTTTGGCATCAAGGCGTATTTCTGGCACAGTTGTTCCAGTGGGGTATTAGCACCAGGTATTACTGTGAAATGGTGGTGTTTTATATACCCTGTGGCTGAAGACTGACAAATTCTTATTTTATAATAGCCTTTAAGGACTTGGAACACTCTAATTCCTGTTCTGACAAAAAAGCGGGGGCAATAAATTAGTTCCATTGTTTATGATATACAATCTGCAAGTGGTCATTCTTATTCTGGCAGTGCTGAAATAAGTCTTTGATCTGTCCTTAAAAGCAGGATATTTAAATGGTTTTTGCACTTACTCAGTGACTTTGAAAGTACTCTGTAGATCTTCCTTGACTACTGCTAAATTAGCAGGGATGCAGAATTCCCAACTCAATCTCTTTCCACCTAAATGCAGAACTTTGTCTGAAGAGGATTAAACTTTTAAAGCACTCAATGTCATTGAGAAGAAAGAGAGGAGGAAAAAAAAGAGGCAGAAATGTCATGTCCTGTTAGAAACTTTATGGGTCAGAATAATTATATTCTTTCTCAGTCTACTTTCCCCAAATCTGAGACTACATACTTAAAAAAACTACCAAGCACTACTGTTCACTCTAAGGTCTGTAATTTCCCACAATGTTCTAGTTACCAGTGTGAATTTTGGTATTTGATGCTGCTGCTTTCTGCTCTTTTCTTACTTCCCCAGGCTTTGAACATTTATAAACTCTCTACCATGGGATGTAAGGAACTCTGTGTAACCTGAGGAAATGGACAAGAAATCAGTAAAACACTACAAACTGATAGCTTGAAGTCAATTATGATGATGCCTCAGTCTTTTTCTCTAGCTTTTTAAAATAAATTCTTGCAGATTTCTCCTCCTACTGGTATCTTAGACCATTGTCCCAGTTTCCGTGAGTTCTATTTTTGTTTAGCAAGTTTATGTTCGTTTTCTGGGGCTATTCACCTGAACCACATGTTTTGAAACACAAAAGAAAACAAAAATAATCTTCAGTCTCTGACAATAGTTACAGTTTTGGTTTGGGTTTTTTGTTTGTTATGTTTAGATCTGTTTATACATGCTGCTGAATGAAAGGTAAGATAAGATCTAAGAAAAGCACCTACTATGCGAGACATGGAACAATTTCTTTCATGATCATTCTAATTCATTCCAATTATATTTCTACATTTCCCCAGCCCTTCAATGTCTTTCACAGTAACTTTACTGGAGCTTGTTTCTTGTCTAGGAGCAAAGTTGTTAACTGCAGTGTTCATCTGGGATCTCAGAAAACCTCTTAGGGCTTCTGAGCCTATGTTTCAGAATGTCACAAATGCAAGGACCTACATCTTGTACACTTCAAATACAAATTTAAGAGCTGTAGTGAGTATAGGAGAAGTTTGATGGACTTGCTCAAAAGTCATTGTTGCTGGTATGCACTGAACTTCATAAACGTTGTTGACTCTCGTATAGTTTAGATAAGACATGAATAATCAACTGGAAATGAGTGAGGCCAATAGATTTTGTTATAGGACAATAGGATGTTACATTATAGGGATCCATGCAAAGATACTTCCGATAGAATTTACTGAAGAGGATACAATTTGCAGTAGTTTGGAGAGCTGTGTAGCAAACTGAAATATTACATAATTCTCTAGAGGCTAGTGCCTGGTTTACCCTTTAAAATTAAAAGCAAGGAATGGGTGTACTCTAAATGTCTCCATATGTAATTTTGCCAGATTAGTTGGAAAATGGTATTACTGTCTTCTAACGATAAAGTCAGCACCATTGACTACATTGGAAAAACAAGAGAGAAAATTATTAACTAGACAGTACTCTTAATGGAAGTATATTATCTCTGTGAGACAACTGCTTGGAGAAGAAGTGCTGTGTGTTATCACATTTCCATGTTTCACTTTCAAACTTGAGAGATAATAATAGGCTTTGAAAAGAGGTGTCTACAGTGAGCGCCTTAATTTTATGAAAACGTTCATGTAGCTAAAATTACTCGACTCTCTTCTGTTTAGATAAGTTTCAAGGTAATGCTTTGAAATTCCTTAAAAGGGAGCATTATTCAATTGTTTAAGCAGATATGAAGTGCTTCTAGTGAGTGAGTTTGACCAAGGAGTAAATAGTAATTTTCTGTGTTACATGACTTGAATTTTCAAGAACTTCAGGCCCACGTCTGAACCAGCAGAGTGCAGTGAATTGACTCCCAAGGAAATAGGGAGTGTAGGTCTGTGTATTAAACTTTGATATGGTCTTCTCATTGTAAACCAGCATTACCGCAGCTTATTGAGATAGTATGAGTTGTGGTAACTCTTTGAACACAGGCAATGTAAGAATAAAATTGTTCGGGTTGAAAGGGACCTTAAAGATCATCTAGTTCCATCCTCCCTGCCATGGGCAGGGACACCTCCCACTAGATGAGGTTGCTCAAAGCCCCATCCAACCTGGCCTTGAGCATCTCCACTGATGGAGTATGCACAACCCCCTGGGCAACCTGTTGTAATGTCTCACCACCCTCAGAGTGAAGAATTTCTTCCTAATTTCCAATCTAACTCTACCTTCCTCCAGCTTCAAACCATTACCCCTTGTCATATCACTACCGGCCTTTGTAAAAAGTCCCTCCCCAGCTTTCTTGCAGGCCCCCTTCAGACACTGGAAGGCTGCAGTGAGGTCTCCCCAGAGCCTTCTCTTCTCCAGGCTGAAAAACCCCAGCTCCGTCAGCCTTTCTCAGCCTCATCTACGTACACGTGGATGAATGCAGCTTTAGACTGTATCGCTAGCTTTGTGTCGTTGAACAACTAGCATGGCAAGTGCCATGTTCTCAGCGTGCAAAATGGAAACAATATTTTCCATATCAAGCTTAATATTTTGGAAGAGGTTTTGAAACTTCAGAATGGGGAAGTTATCAAGTGCGTGGTGTTGTAATGTGATCCCTGTTCAGAGTGTTCGTTTTGATGTTTGTAATTGATCTGTTGAGCAAACTTTGTCATCTCATTTTAATAATGTGGCAAGACTGCTGTCCACAGAGCCACAAAAACAGGGAAGTGTGTTTGTGCCAAAAGCGAGATAAAGGATCATACAGTATTATGCACGTCTGTATACGAAGGGTGTTTTTGTCTGGGCCTGCCATGGCAGTGATTCTGTTTAAACCTTGTTTCATCTGGTCTCGATTAAAGTAATACATCAAGATCTTCTTTTTTTTTTTTAGTTTTTCCCTATTCTCGTTGCATTCACAATAGCTGATTTTTGCCTACACAGATGCCTCTGGCCATGACTGCTCTATCTTGGGGATAAAAAAAATCACTTTTGTCCAAGAAAAAGATAGTGGAGCAATTTTTAATGTATGCATCTCATTCTACTTTTTGTCCTTTAAGCATAGGTGAGAGAGTAACTTGAACAAAACTATGCACGTCTTTAAAAAGTGGGTCAAAACTGTGTTGTGGTAGCATTGGGTAGTTGATGTCAAGATGAGTTAAACTTTTTTTTTTTCATTTTCAAAAAAGGGATAACTGTGCTCTCATGCTACTGTTTTGGGGTTTGGGTGGTGAGGTTTTAGTTTTGTTGTGCTTTTTTTTATTTTCAACATCTGTACAGTAAGGATTAACAGTGTAACTTTTCCCAGTTCTTCACTTTTATTGTACATGAACGCACGTAGTTTGTGAGCTGGGTGTTGTCAAGAGGATGTAACGATTGTAAGGGTGTTGACAGCTTCATTTGGAGTCCTTGATAGTTTCCAGCTGAAGGCTTAGGTGTGACTTTCAACTGTTGCTTTTGGATAAGGTTCTTGCAGTAGCTTCTTAACAGATCTGTGTAACTTACAGACTTCAAAAAGGTCTGTTTTACTAAAGGTACGGTTTTCTTTATATCTAGTGTGGGTGCTTTTGTGACTTTGCTGTTCACATTACTGTAGCGTGTAGGATATCATAGAATCGTTTAGGTTGGAAAACACCTTTAAGATCAAGTCCAGCTGTTAACCCAGCCAAGTCCACCACTAAACCACGTCCCTAAGCGCCACATCCACATGTCCTTTAAAGACCTGGTGACTCTGTAAAATTCCTTAGTGAAATAGAGCAATTAATACCGCCATAGTTTTTGGTAGATGGGGAAAGGGGGCATCAAGAAGCATTTGGAAACATCATCCAGGCAGTCTGTGCTGAAATATGGACCGGAATTGAGGTCCTTCCCGGGTTATATAGGTTTATATCTCTTGTTATACCAAGAGTCCTTAGTGTTTATATCCTGACTTAATGTTATGGAAGCTCAGTATTGAGGTCTGTGGTGCTAAAAGGCTGCTGGACATTTCTATTACATTTAAGCTTTGAATGGTGATTTTTGAATGTGCTGATTTTTGGGTTCTTACTTCTCCACGCATAATAAAATTTGGAGTCTGTAGTTCTTCTTGGAAACAAATTCTATACTTGGCAGCTCTATTTTGTGTTTTCACGAGTTTCCTGTTTTACCATTTAGAAAATCACTATGTAGTAGAAATGCAAATGACCAGTGACGTTCAGATATGGATGCTGATGATTGGCTCTGTGTACTTGTTACTCGTAATTTATCACTGTGCCTTTCAAGCAGATTTGCAACAATTAGTACGGGTAGAGTTCCTTCCAATAGTACAAGCTGGAAGTATTTTTTTTTCCCTTGTTATTAATGTGGAATTCCTCACATGACCATGTCAAGTGAGGAATGACAGTAAACATGCTCTAGCATTGTGTTGCCAAAGATGGAGTTGTCTTCATTTGTGAAGAGATGAAACCGTTGTTTAGGAGCCATTTTTGAGCAGATGTGGCTTAACTGTACTGGGCAATAGAGACTCCTACTTGACAGAGGTGGAACTGTTTTCAATTTTAACGCTCGCTCTGAGCATTAGTGGCACATCATGGCACAAATGCTGCTTTGAATCTTGGTACAAGTATGCATATGTTCCTTCTTATGTGTGTACTTTCCCAAGTGTGTTTCTCATTTCTGGCTAATTTTTCCCTTAATTTTTTTTTTTTTTTTTCCTCTCTAAGATATAATTGACCCAGCTATCCTGCGTCCTGGTAGACTGGATAAAACACTCTATGTGGGTTTGCCACCACCTGAAGATCGACTCGCTATTTTAAAGACCATCACCAAAGTAAGCATTTGGAAAGAAATCCTTATGTTGAAGCTTAGTGGAATGTTGTAAGGCAAATGAGATTTTACAGAGAATTGCAGGATCCTGTCTCATGAAACACTGTCGGATATTACGTGAAGTCATAAGAATAAACCATGAGTCACAGCTGCTGTTAAACTTGCTGTGGGACTGCAAGGAATTAATAAATCTTGAGTAAAGCAAACCTGTTAAACACAGAAGCTGCTGCCTTTGTAGTCACAGTTTGAACAGATTTAATTAAGATTCCTATCTGCGTGAGTAATGGGCCAGAAGTGTTTTGTAAGCTTTTTTTTTTTAGGGGGGGTTCCACACAGTCACCAAAATGATTCACAAACTCCAGCTATATTTGCTCAACAGGAATTATGACACTTAATTGCTTTTAGGATTAAAGGCAACTTGTGATGATAGGGGTTGTAGGTCAAAGTAAACGTGAAAATGTAAAATATCTGCCTTCATGGGTCCTCCCTGTGGTTAATGGCACATTCTGCCACTTCAGAGCTTTAGATTATAGAATTCTGTTTGAGTATTTCTGTAAGTATGGTAATCAAGGCCTTAAAAAAAGAACGTAAAAAGTATTATGAACTACTCGGGTGTTTCCTGCTTTTTGCAGTAAATCAGCATTGATTGTGGAGAGAAGGTGTTCTATCAGATTTTTTTTTTTTGGAGCTGCAAAGGAGACCAAGTCTTCACTATAGAGAAAAGATAGCACTGTATTATGAAAAGTGGCAAAAAATATTTAGCAAATATGTAAAAAAGGTAATTCAGACTTGTGTGAGCATAAAGTTGTGGTGTAGGCAATAGTTAATCCCACGGGAGAATTTGGGAAGTGAGAACCATGTTCTTTCATGCCAGAAATGGTTGTTCAGAAGTCAGACTGTCATTACAAGTTCAGGATGTTACACTTTTCTTTATTGTGGAGGAAAAAAACTAAGTATGCCCCCTTTTGCTATTAGCAGTAGATCAGCTTATTGTTTTTAAGTTTTATAAAAATGTCAGTTAAAACTTTTCACAACCCAGTTCTTAAAGATGGTTGCCTTTTAAAAGACCTAGCGAGAATTTGAGTGTAACATCCATGAATCGTTTCTCAAACACACTGTAAGGAATTATGGCTTTTCTTTTAACGAATTTATTTCTAAAGGTAACTTGAGGTGTTCTTTAAAAATTGGGGTTATGTGATTGTTCTGAGTCAACAGAAATAACCTTGTTCTTCTGGAAGAAGTGTTTAGGAAGGATCAATCTCTAGACTGTCTGAGCAGAGCTGAAGGATGCTGGTGCAGAGTTTACTTCTGCTCTGTTTTTTAACATACTCTAATTTTTGCTGGAGAATCTTTGGAGATTTGTAACTGTCTCCAGTGCTCTTGTTGTCCCAAATCTGAGTTCTTCACCCAGTGTGCGAGATGCCAATCAACACACAGAGTCGAGATATTCACTTTATTCCAGTTCTGTGCAGAAAAGGGTGCCAGGTGATCATTCATAAAGCTAGCACCGCCCCCAGGACTCACAGAGGGTCCTATGTACAAAAGGTAACTAAGGAAAAATCACACCACAAGACCAGATTGGTTACCTATGACCTCGTTCCAAGAGTTCATTTGTGCATGTCTTGACTCCTGTCCAGCTCGTTTTACTGAGGTGGTCCCACATGTACAGAGGGAGTTCCCTCTTAGAGGTATGAGTTTTAGTATTATAATGTGTTATAAGCAGCTTAAGGTAGCTAAAGGTTACGTCTCAGTTCTGTCATCAATCACTAAGTGTTTGGTCAACCTTGCATTCTGCTATAAATCTTTCCCAAACCCTCTAAAGACAATGATCTGACCTAATGCTAACAATGGTTGACTAAAACTAATCACAGGGTTCTGTTCTTGTGGACGTTTTGTTCTAGTTGCCATGGTCCCCAAACAGACTCTTCACGGTTGTCTAACTTTGTACTCTAACTTTGTGAACTTTGTGACTCTGCGCTTGCCTGATTTTGGGCCTTTTGAACCTTTTTTCTGGACATTACTCTCAGTGTAATTAATGGTACAGGAAAATATCGCAGCGAAGCTTGGCGCAAGACTTCATGGGAGGGGAAGGTGGTATTAAACAAAGCTGGTTTATCTCACTCTCCCATAGATTTTTTTTTTTTTAACTTGCTTGCATCCAAGTGGTAGGGCCGGGATCTCTTGTGCGCAACACCAAGGATGAGGAGCTCTGTGTTGAGTCCTCACTTCATTTCTTGGCTTCCTTAGGACAGGTGATGACAAACTGGTTGTTAGAGAGAACTGTTTCCTTTTAAGAATAAAACAGTTCAGAATTGTGCTTACTTCAGCTGCCATAAATCTTGGGCACGGTTGCCGAAAAGTGTCTTCGCTCCCTCCTCCTGGGAATCTTTCTGGCTACAGTCTGTCTTCCTGTTGGGATAACACCAAGAGGAGTGGCACATGGGATGGGGTAACCTTATCATTATGCTGTTACCAAAGCATATTTATGTTTGTCTTCTGCTGACAAACTGTCTTTGCTGTGGTCTTATCTGATTATGGGCCTTCTTGTGATATACGCAACACATTGCATAGTGTTTATCAGCTTAGTTCCTGTGGATCCTGTCCTTTGTTATCAGAGCACTTTATTTTTGGAATGCCAGATTCTTCCATGCATACTTAATTCACACTAGTCTTAATACTTTGGTTACAAATCTTCATTGTGAATGAGGTGTTAAGTCTTTCAAAGGATTTCTTTTTCTCTGCTCTTAATTAAGGGGGGCAGCAGAAATGAGATACAAATACTCTCTGGATGAGGCTTTTCCATCTGTGATTCAGTGTTCTGGTGCTGCTCTCACTTTGCTACTTCTGCAGTCACCAGAGTTCTCGTAAAGCTAGGCAAAGATTTCTAGTGTTAAGAACAAGAAATAGGTTTTTATTTTCTTTAAAAATGTATAGGAGTTATCTGCAAGAAGAACACGGAATATGGAGAGAGGAAAATATGTTAAATTCATTTAAACACCTTATTTTTTGTCCCGATTCGTCCATGCATTCTAGGTAAGGAAAGATAAAAAAATCTGTGTGCAGGAGCGTTTGACTAAATATGTGCTCAGAGCTAGATAAAACAAAAATGTTTGGTGCAGATATAAGTGGCTTCTCGGTGACAGTGCGCATTCCCAGAAATCCCTGAGGAATACATGCACGGGATGTGGAAACTGAGAACTGTTGCTGAGGGAAAACATGGATGCTTACAAAGGCAGCGTGAGGAGTGGAAAAGGGAGTTAGGGGGAGGAATAGGTTGTAATGAAGTCAGGCAGCTTAAATGTAGGTTGAAGCTTTGTTATGAAAGAGTTTTATTTCAGTTAACTTGTACAAATCAGTCACTTCCAAATTGCATGTCAAGTATGCAAGAGAAGCATGTCTTCACAGGTTTGAGTTGCTGTAGTGTACTTGCATTCCTGCAAGCTGCATCAAGTTCCTCTGGTGTACATACTGCTGAGCTTGGCTCCAGAGCAGCCAGGTCATCCCACTCCAAAAATGCCCAACGTATGTTGCTACTCAAAGCAATAGGTAAAAAACACTTATTTTTAGCAGAGGAGGTTGTCTCCCTGGCTTGCTGTCTTGTACAACAATTACTAAAGTATCCCATATAAAATGGTACCAGGCTTCCTTGTTTCCAGATTAGAATCTCTCCCTTCCAAATGTTTCAGAATCAGGTTCTTTCTTTGGTTTTTTTGTTGTTTTGGTTTGGTTCCCTCCCCACTCCCCTTCCTAACTGGTATTCTGCCAAAGATTCCTTCAGGATTGCTCTCTTACTGTGCTTAGTCCTTGATTATTCTACTGGCTGTAAAGTATTCCAGCATTTAAACTTGTCAGTTACTATATTTTATTTCTTTTATCTTGAAGGTGTTGTAGGTATGTTGTACACACACACACACACACGTGTGTATATATATGATATATATATTCTTCACCTGAAGAAGTCAGAAAATAATTGTATGAATTTATGCATTTCTGTCAAGTGAGTTTCTGGCAGAAATACGTAAATTGTATCAAACAGTGTTCTTTCATATGTAAATTCAGGTATTGTTTGATACTACAGACATCTAAAATCTCGGTACTACCTTTCCCTTGTCTAAGGGTTAATGCTTACCGTGTTTGAAATGTTTGTTGGCTAGTTTCAAATATAAATTATGATGTTTATCAATACTTTTTGCTGTTGGAGATGAAAAATAATTACAAAAGAAACCAGTTCTGGGATCTTTGTGGAGAAAGCAGTAATAATATGGAAGAGTAGTGTCAAAAAGTCTACAGGAATGTCTGCAGTATTTGTAAACTTTTGTGAAACCCAGAAGGGAAAACTTCGAAGTTTTAAAATGTTTGTCTAGAACATAAAAGATAGACAATTAATTTAGTCTAAAGGTGACAAGACTAAATCTACATGTTTATTGCTTAGCTATTTGAATTCAACACATAATAAAACTAGAGGACGTTCAGCTAACCAGTGCTGTTGATGTAACCAGCTGCTTAAGGCAAGTCCACGTATAGAACAGCATCAGTGTTAACACTGTCCTGTGACAGGCTGGCCATCATTTTGTTAGAGAAAATCTAATCTGTTGTAGGAAGTTAAAATTCAGCGTTACTTATTTAATACATAATTGTTTTTAAGGCTTGTTGACCTTCATGTTGGTTTGAGATTAAAAATGGTACTATTTGTGGACAGGCTGAGAGAGTTGGGGTTGTTCAGCCTGGAGAAGAGAGGGCTCTGGGGAGACCTCATTGCGGCCTTCCAGTGTCTGAAGGGGGCCTACAAAAAGCTGGGGAGGGACTTTTTACAAGGGCTTGTAGTGACAGGATGAGGCATAATGGCTTTAAACTGGGAAAGGGAGAGTTAGATTAGATGTAAGGAATTTCTTCACTGTGAGGGTGGTGAGTCACTGGAACAGGCTGCCCAGGGAAGTCGTGGATGCTCCATCCCTGGAGGTGTTCAAGGCCAGGTTGGATGAGGCTTTGAGCAACCTGGTCTAGTGGGAGGTGTCCCTGCCATGGCAGGGAGTAGGGAACTAGATGATCTTCAAGGTCCCTTCTCAGCCAAACCATTCCATGATTCCCTATTTCAGGGAATTCAGACCCCTATATGATTTCCGATCAGTTAAACTTAAATCACTTTGGGGATAGCATGTGTGAGGGGGGAAAACAAAAAAAGTTTTCTTATTTTCCTCTTTTTATTATCTCAACTCCGTTAGGATGGCACCCGACCTCCACTAGACATTGATGTAAGCCTTGAAGAAATTGCTTACAGTCAACACTGTGATTGTTATACGTGAGTAACTTCTAGTTTTGACTTTAATATTTAATGTGCAGCCTTCTGATACATGATAACGTGTGTCATGTTGTTGTTGTTCTTAAGAGGATCTCTTTAACTTTCAGGGTTATTAAGCCTTTTCCTTTACACTGTTTTTCTTGCTTTCACTTGCGCTTTTTCCCAAGGACTTGGTAGGAATATATAAATGCTAAAGTATTTTTTGTGTGGAATAGCCCTCTTCATGTTTTAAACACAGATCAATAGAGGCCTCTTGGTTTTGCTTGGGTTTGTTTTCTAATTCTTGCATAATCCGAGACTAAAAGAGACCTCTTTAAGTTGTGGACCCATATGATGAAAGCAAATTGGTTGAACGACCATAACCAGCTTGTTCTGTCACGCAGTTGAAAGCAATGTGCTTGACAAAGTCATGAGGGCTGTTCCCAAAGTCTGTCTGTGCTTTAGGAGTACCAAGGCATGGTTTTTTGGAAAGCCTGATAGTGATTGCTGTCAGAAAAAAATTGCAATTGCGTTCTGCAAAACTTCAAAAAGCATTAATTTATGAAATTATTTATTAATAGTTAATGATTTTCTGAGTTCAGAAAAAGTAAAGTTTATTACATATTGCTTGTCGCAGTATTGCTTTTGAATCTTAGGAATGGAGGTTATCACCAGTAATGATTTTTAGTTTGTTTCATACTTGGGAAAGATGAGTACTTTTTCTTTCTCTGCTCCTTTTTGCTGTCTTTTGGGAGGCGGGGGGCTGGGGGTGGGGGACACAGGTGGTTTGGGGGTTGGTTGGTTGTTATTATGTTTGGTTTTGTTTGTATTATGGGGTTTGTGTGGTTTGGGGTTTTTTTTAATTATTATTTATGGGCTGGGGTTTTGTGAGTTGTTTTTCTTTTTATGGTTGAGTGGGTTTTGATTTGTAAAATAGAGCAGTATTCCCAGCATCCCCAAATGAAGCATGGTGGGCAGTTAATGGTGAAATTTTCTTTAGTTCAGTGATTTGCACCAGTTTGAAGGCTTGTCAGAAGTTCAACAGCTGGAAAGCGGAAACAAATATTTGGAAAGGCTGATCTGACCATATTTTGTGGATAGTATTATTTTAAGAGCATATTAACTTAACTGTCAATGCAGCTTTGAGCAAGGCAACTCCCTTTTGTAATAATGGATGGTTCCATTTGAATCTTTCATAAGACTGATACAAAAAAACATGTATCGTGTTCTCACTAAGTGGAACAGTATTAATCAATTCTTTGGTATTTTTAAGGATGCTGGGGGGGCAGGGGGTGGGGTGGTTGCCTCTTCCCTTGCTTCTCATTTATTTGATCTTAATCTGTAGCTACAATCTGGAGGGCATCACTCCATGATGAAGGTTGCACCACTTGGGTAGTCCTCAGACCTGTTGCCAGTCTTCTTAAGATTAACTTTTATGACAGCACAACTATCATGTGTAGTGTCTTGCCATTCTATATGTCATCAGCAAAAGACAAGAGAAATGTATCCCCAAATAACCTATTCTGTTTGTAGAGGGGCAGACCTTTCCGCGCTAGTGCGTGAGGCTTCCATTTGCGCCTTGAGACAGGAAATGGCCCTGCAGGATACTCAAAGCAAGAAAGGTAAGGAAGCTTTACAAAAATCTTAACAGTGAGAAGATAAATGGAATGGAAAGTCTGTAAATGATTGGCGACTTCTGAGCCAAACCAAAATGGTCCGATTTAAAGAACGCATAAGCATCTTCTGAAGCAGGTGTAAGGGAGAGTACAGGAGAAAATGGTTATGCTGGAGGTTCAGCAGAAATTTTTTTTCTAACAGAATTGAACCTCATAACCTTAAAAAAAATACGTTAACTGCTAGTATAAACTGTCAATTTATATACTACACCGAATACATCTTTGCCAAATTTCCACATCACTATTAAAGACTAATTATACTGAATTACTTGCAGATTTGAGTACAGGTATAACCGCGCACATAAGGTGTAACTGCACACATTCTGATCACGTACCTCTGGCAGGCAGTTATAACTGAACACGTGCACCTAGAAGTAGTAATGGCACTAGGAAAACCTGAGTGACGTCTTTGAGCTATTTAACTCATTGGTAGCTCTTGCCAGGACTTGAACAGGGAGTCAGAAATCATTTGAGGTACAAAGTCTGCCCTTTCCACAGCTCTCTGCACTTTTGTTTTTTGTATTTTCCTCTTTTTTAAATTAGTACTTTTTCTGTGTAGATAGGAAAATGTAGAGATTAAAACTCTTTTATACCAGATGGCTGTGTGTCTAGATTTTTTTCCCAGTAATTTTGTTTGGTTTCTTTACCCTTAAGTCAAAATGCAAAGCTAAGATGGAATTGTGACTTTTCAGCTGATGTCCTTGGAAAATAGATCAGGCTTTCATTATGCCTCTGATTTCTAAGAGCCACACTGGAATTTTAATGGCTTCAAATCACTCTTTTTGATCTAGTACATATCCAGTCTCATCTGGTTTTTAACAACAGCAGGTTAACAGAGCAGAATGTTTCTATTTCTTGTTTTGAGGGAACTAGCAAGTTCATTTAGAGGAGGGGGAAAAAAAGGAAGGAAACCAAAAACCTTCACTGTCACATGACTTGGTTACCCATTTTGCTTGCTGTAGATGGAAAAAGCTCTTGGTTTGAGATGGAAATTCCTGAATTTACCCTGTTTATTTTTATAATTATCCAGAATACAGCAGGCTTTATTCAAAGATGTTCATCACTTGAATTGAGCCTTCACATTTAGGATTGCAGCCTGAGAACCTACTGTACGGATATGTTGGCAGCCAGCAAGTCCATAATATATGTATAGCTTGATCTGCATGTTTATAGCAGCTGCTTGTTGGGGATGTCCTTGGGTTTGGGTTTCCAAGATGTCAGCCCTGGCTGCTATGATAGCGTGTATGGTGGCTTCTGATTTGAAACCTTGCTCATTTGGATCTTCAAAAGGATAGTGTGTCTACGCAGGCTGGAGAATTTCTTCCCTCAGTGTTACCACAGGACACACACAACTGACTCCCGTCCCACACTCTGCCTGTGACTGCAGATGAATACTGTGTGTCCTCACCAGCCAGTACTTGAAATCACCTGGCTGAGATCAGTGCTGCTCCTTTCTATTATGTAGAAACTCTGTTGCAACTCCTTGTTATACCTGATACTTTCCCTCTGGAATAAATTCAGGGGTGTGGTTTTAAGGCTCACCAGTGGTTTGCTTGAAGCCATTTCTTAATAGTGAAATGAAAGGTTTCCAGTCTTCGTTGGGATTCCCCCCCCGTGAAATCGCTCTTTGTGAAGTTACTCCTTTCCATTTCACAGGGGGAATCCCAACAAAGACTGGGCAGGCTTTCCGTTTTATGAGGTCCCTCAGGAGTTCCTCATCATTGACTCTGTATTTGACTGCCCAGAAGAGTTCAATGTCACTTGCAAACTTGAAGTTTCCACTTCTGGCTCCTTTTGCCAAACTAGTGATGAAGATGCTGCATAAAACTGATTTCAGCACCAGTGCCAGGGTGGGACCCTACCGCGGCCTGTTCCCTCTCCTGAAAACTGACCCTTAAGCCTTATGCTCGATTTCATATCCTTTAATCGGCCTTTAGTCTGCCAAAGGATCTTTCCTACAATTCTTTGGAGTTTACCAGTCCTGGTGGCCATAAGAAGTTACACAATTTAGCCTGCAGTTCTGCTGTTTCATAGACAAGTTCCTTCAGAACCTTTGGGTGAACATTATCTGGTCCTGGTGACTTGCTCTTAACATCCTAACGGACATATTTTAATACTTCCTGTATATTTATTTCAAATCAATCTAGTTACAAAGAACATATAGAGTGTGAGAATCTCTTGACACTGCAAAGACAAAATGCAGATAATTCACTGATCTTTGAAACTATGACCTTATCCCTGAGGGTCCTTTTTGGGTTTTTTTGTTGGTGGTTTGTTTTTTTTTTTTAGTTTTAGAGATAGCTGGTCACCTCACATCACCTGCATAGTCTATAAAGCTGGTCTTAAAGCAAAGAGTTTTCTTGTTCCGGCACTTAAGAGCAAGTGTGGTGTAACAAGTGAGATTATAATTAAAGTTTTGTATCTTTGTGGTTGAATTTGCAGTATGCTTGACACTTTCAAGTTAAGAGGGAAGGGAACCAGGTATCCTTTGTTCTTCTATGTAAATACGGAAAAACCAATTTCATGTTTGGTGGTTTAAGTGCTTAGTCTTATTTAAAAAATATTCTAACTGTTGACATACTTAATTATTTTAATTTATCATTAATTTGTCAATATAAATTGTTTTAAATAACAAAACAGTCATATGCCTTTAAGTAATAAAACAATCATACGCCCTTACTCAGATTAAATTATTTTGCCATCAGAAATCAAGGCAAACTATTTTAATGCAAGTAGTCATGCTATCGATTTACTGATGGCAAAATTCTCCACAGTATCAAGCACTGTGCCTGCTTTTGTCACTCAATAAGCATGAAGTAGCCTAACTTACTTTCAGTGAGAAGTCAACTACTTTTTCTAGCAGTAAGGAGAAATAAGCGTAGACCAAGCCATAGCTAATACTCTTACCTTAGTACCACAGGCTGTTTCACCTTGACTTTCTGATAACAGTGTCCTTAACGATACCGATCTTCCTAGCTGGTGAAAGCGCTTTTCTCCCACCCTAGAGTTGAGGCTATGGCTTGTTTCACAATTGGATTTAAAAGTTACAGGCAAAAAAACCAAAAGCGAAAGCAAAATGAAACTCTCATAGCTTCGTTTTATTACTTTATGGAGTTTTGATGACTGAAAGTAATTTGGCGTCTGTGTAAGACCCAAAGTTGAACTTTGTTTTTTTCTTCTCTAAGTAGTGTTTCTTTGGGGAAATAAGCTAAAATGCTGCTATTTCAAATTTACATCTTTGTTTATTTATATGGTAATAGAAATCTTGAATAAGAGCTTCAGAGAACTGAGATGAGAAAGAGCAGCAAGGTTGTATGTTTAGTTCAGTGAACTTTAACCTTCATCTTCACAATTATTACTTGCTTTAAAAGTAGACTATTTGCTATTCTGTTTTCTACCTTAAAGAAGTTCTCCTCTTTAATTTAGTGCCTTCCATCTTCTATGTAGCCTTTTGCTCTATCAGCAGAAGACTTTTGTTAAACTCAGACATCAAATATATTAATGAGGAAGCTTAACAGTTTTTTCATGTCAGCATATGCAATTTCACATTACAAAGAGGCAGCAGGACAGATCTGTGGAAGCAAAAAGTGTCTTAATGGCAAACATAAGAAAATACACCACGTTGACTCTGAAGACATATTTTTATACCTTTTCGTATCTGATACCCGTGCATAATGTTAGCATCGTAATGAATCTGCATAGTAGGAGTATCTTGGGATTCTTAAGCCTAGACTAAACAAGGCACTCGCTTCTGAGAGCAGAGGAATCCACAATTTATTTGAAGTATGCTTATGTTTTAGCATACTAAAAAAAACCCAAACCTGTTCAAAAGGTTATAATTAGGAATAATTACTGTGGGTAGATGCATTAAGGTCAAAAATGCAATTTGTGTAAACTTAAACACAGGGAGTTGTAAAAGTGAAAGCTTTCATCACTTCTGGGTAATGCCAGACAAGGCAATAATATGAAGTCAGTTATTTAGGAATTGCGCATCCTGTAGTAGAATTGGAATGACTTACTAGGTACTTATTAAATACCACTCCGTTGGGAAGCTTCATATTAAATATGTGTCGAAAATAAAGGTCAGCACTGGAAGCAGTGGGATTTGTGGCATTTCTTTCCAGAAGGGTTAAGGGACTTGAATTCTAACTGGATTTGATGTAAACTGCAGTTAACTTGGCATCTTTAAGAAGGAAATTCTCAGTCTGCAGGAGGAAACACTAATAACTGAACTTTTGGAAACAAGTAAGTATTCTTTGTCTTAAGGTGCAAGGGACAAAGGGATTAAGATCTTGTCTAAGATCATAGGCCAGAGGCTACATAAAATGTGAGAGTTCAGGTGTTCGTAACGACACTGAATTAGATCTTACCCAACTGACGAGCACATATAGTTACATTTCATGAATGCTGCCTTAAAATACGTGCAACAATCACTTGATTGTCACTTGCCTGCAACTTCAATAATGTATTATGCTTTGTTCTTCAAGGAGAAATCAAGATTTCCCGTAAACACTTTGAACAAGCTTTTAGGAAAGTGAAATCTTCGGTATCAAAAAAGGTAAGATAAGCTTCAAATATGTGAGGCTTGTTGCTCCTTGGGAAAGGAGTCTCTTTTTATGCCGGAGACTGGTGGGAATAGTTCAGCTGCAGTACACTTGCACGTATTTCAGACTGACACCACCTTTTTCTGCATTAAACCTGATGTTTTTTACAAGGTCAGAAATTAGTCTCCTCCCTTTTCAGCTGCAGATGTTGCGTTGCATGTAGGTGAATTACTGTGCTATCAGGGTTATCTTTTAGCATGACCTTGGACTTCTCATTGACATTGCCAGACGAGTTATTGATCTGGCTTTAACCTCTTATGTCCATGGCACTTTCAGTTAAAAGCCAAGGCCTCTAGAGTGCACCACAATGTGCCACTTTTCTTCCGTCCTAGATGGATGTGACACTCAAAGGTGCTCAACCACTTCTGTTAGTGTGCAAAAGACATAATTTTGAGATAGTTTTTCCATCCTAGTTATTCTTATCAGTCTTTTTGTTACCTGCATTTGTCAGGGAAGCTTGTTTTAAACGCTTCCTTATGACACGTTCTTTTTAATGACTGAAAGGCAAGTTGTTCAGTCATCTTAATTACTAT
>JAVSBS010026026.1:0-35752 GCA_033124195.1 Coracias cyanogaster | reverse complement strand
GCCACCTCAGCCTCCCAAGTAGCTGGGACTACTGGTGTACACGACCATGCCTGGTAAATTTTAAATTTTTTGTAGAGATAGGATCTTGCTATGTTGCCTAGGCTGGTCTCAAAGTCCTGGCCCCAAGCATTCCTCTGGCCTCGGCTTCCCAAAGTGTTGGGATTATAGGTGTGAGCCATCATGCCGGGCCAATTTTTAAGTTCTAACTCAAAAAATTGTATCCTATAAAAGTGTTTTCAGATATGGAAAATGATGGAGAGATTGGGGAATCTTAAAGGGATGATGAAGACATGAGCACTAGATGAAATCACTGAACAGGCCCTTACAAGGATTGGGAAAAGCAGAAAAAGCAGAAAGCTCCATGACTAAAAAGGGGATTTGGAATAATGAGCAAACATTGTTGCTGAATTTTGCTGCATTCAGAAAATAAAGGTTCTTGCATTCTGGAATGTAAACAGTTCATTCGAGCTACTCTACTCCATGATCAATTTCTCTCCCTAATGACACTAAACTTAACTGTTCAGTGCAAAACATCACAATGATACTGTTATGAAACACAAGTTGATCTTGCTAAGTTCTGAATGAAACAGCAGTACACCCCTCCACCCACCCCAAAAAAAAAAAAAAAAAAAGGAAAGGAAAAGAAAAGAAAAAGAAAAGCTAGTACTGAGATGAAGCACTTGTACTAAATGAAATAGCATCCTTGTAAATAATACTTTAACAAATGCTGCTGGTAGGAAAAACCATAATGACAGAGCTGTAAGAGAGTGATGTGCTTGGCCCTAGCCTTCGAAATTGAATATCTTCAGCAATGCACTTCTCCAGCAATTTCATGCATTTTCTCAGCTAATCTCACATCACCAATATCAAGCTTGTCATATTGATTTTAAAGGGGAGGTAAAAAAAAATGGGAAGGTAGCTTGCCTTTGTCAATCCCAAACACTGTTGCCAGGCAACTCGATGACCTGACTTGGATTGTTACAGGGACCTGACTAAATACACTCAAATCACCCAAGAATTTATAAAGAAAATACAGCAAAGTTGAATTATTTCTGCAGTAATAAGTATTAAGTTTCACATTTGCCTCTATACAGAATAATATATACAAAGTATTTTTGTTATAAAAGGCAAAGAATATTCTTTGTGCCAACTGAAAAATGGATAAGTATGTAGAAGAGGAAGAATGGTCTATTTGGCATTGAAAACTATTTTAATTTACATTGTTTCTATTTAAAGTGTTAAAATTGAAATATATAATTAATTTAGTATAGCTTTCTTATTACAAATACAGACTGTTTCTTAGATGTATGATTCTGGAGTGCTGAGTACAACAGATGTGTGCAGATTAAGCTAAGAAGTTCTAGAGAGAATATTTGAAATGCTGATTTATTTGACAAATTTTGATGTTCAGTTTGCTGTAAGTAATGCTTTGTATTTTCTGATTGGAATTCTAAACTTAGTTACACTGGGTATATAAAAAACATTGCTAATATCTTTTTACTCAAAGACTGCTTTCAATCACTTTTTAACTTTGCCAAACACTAACCATATTGATACTGGCTGAAATCAGGTGAATTTTAGTGAAATATCAGCTGAAATGATTCAACCGTTGCTTCATATTTAGATTGTATCAACAGTGTTCAAATTTCTGTTTGCACCAACAAGTCCAAGCAAAAGGAAGAGCATCAGCTCTATTTCTAGTAATGTCTTGTTCTGAAGTGTTTGATGTTTTTATCATTTTCACTTAATTGAGTCAAAAGAAGGCAACTCTGAAATTGTGTTGCAGTCTGAAGGGTACTGTGCTCTCTGTAGAAATGAAGCATCCAAGAGATGTTTCTTACCAAGAGGTATGCCAAACATTTGAAAATATATGAGTTTGTAAATTATTTGAAGCTGAAGAGTGTACTTTGCAATTCCATTAATTTATAGAGACCTTGATCAGAT
Source organism: Coracias cyanogaster (assembly GCA_033124195.1). NCBI lineage: Eukaryota > Metazoa > Chordata > Aves > Coraciiformes > Coraciidae > Coracias > Coracias cyanogaster. The sequence continues at coordinate 33,808 of JAVSBS010026026.1, read as the reverse complement.
TATGGTTGGTATGTGAACCAAAACACATTGAGGAAAGCACAATGGAGGATGAAAGATTTACCAGTCATACGTAAGTGCTATGTAAGTGCGCTCCAGACTGAAGTTTTCTGTGAGTAGCTTTGCCATTGTGGGCTTTCTACAGTGAGAAGTTAAAGAAAAAAGATCAGCTACAGAAGTACATATGGAGCTGAGAGTGATAATTCATTACATGGCACAAAAGCAGTATGTGGAATGGCATGTCCTGAGGCAAAAAAAAACCCCAGACTTTGGAATTAGGTGGAAGTGCCATAATGGGTTTTATCCCTTTGCAGCACTGCATATCTTAGATGTTGACAGCCTGTACTTGTGCTTGCGAGTGCTCAAGCCCAGGTGAAGGACCTTGCACTTGGCCTTGTTGAACCTCGTGAGGTTCACATGGGCCCACCCGTCAAGCCTGTCAAGATCCCTCTGGACGCCACCCCTTCCCTCCAGTGTATTGACCACACACTTTGGTGTTGTCCGCAAACTTGCTGAGTATGCACTTAATCCCACTGTCCAAATGTGGTGAAATGCTACAGAAGAAAAATGAAAAGTCAAGCGTTTGCAGACCAAGTACAAGAGAAGCTTTCTTTTCTGATATTGAGAGAAAGTAAAATTAAACAAAACAAACAAAAAACCAAAGCAAATTGGTCCTGGAAATTAAAAGAAATTTCATAACCATAACATCCATATTTTTTAGTAACCTTTCAAACAGACTGGTGGGGACCTAAACTGTTTAAAGATGAATCTTGATAAATCTATACAAAGAGCTGTATGACGCACTATAGGTGATTTGGTGTTCAAAATAAAAGCGTGAAGGTCAGACTTTCTGATATTCTTGAAATGGAATTGAAAGAAATGCAATCAATCATTTTTTAGTCATATATTTTCATTGAAAATACATTTTAGTCATGTATTTATATTGAAATAATTGTATACTTCAGGTCATATGTAAGAAAGTGAAAAAAATAATATATTTCCCTTTTCCCATATCTTGGTTTCCTTCTTCATATGCAATGAGGATTAATCACAAGATTGTATGCTGGGTGGAGTGGTCTGAAGAATCTCACAATCCTGAAGAACTCACATTTAGTTAGTGTGTCCTTCCAGTGCTCAGCATTGAAGTGATAGTCAGACGTTGGAACAGGAAGCTGTTTTCCCAAGGTCAGAGTCTTAGGAACAATTTTTTTTCCACAGTACCTTGGGATATAATTCATGTGTTCAATCATATCTGCTCTTCTTCAGTGGCATACTGTGAAATTTTTGGACTTTTGTCCTTCAATACAGAAGTCTGTAAATATGGTGAATGTTGTTTATCTGTTGTGGCATGGAAGGGCAGAAAAAAAAAGTTTATCATGCGGTGACCTTCATAATAGCAACGTGAACTACATGGTTCAAGTAGCGCTTTTTTTGGTCATATGTTTTAAGGCAATTCATGTGCATTACTGGGTGGGCATGAATTGAGATGGGGTTATTATCAAGGTGGATGTCATTCATCAAGAAATTTAAAAATCTATATATGTCATAGGCAGTATCCTAGACTAGTTAGTCCTCATGCTATTTAAAGTCTGAAAGGCTTTGATAGTATATGGAACCAGAGATTTTCCTTTTCCAGTTTTGTCTGTGTTAAACAGTAGAAATCATAAAGGTCAATCAAATAATTTCAGGTTCTATCTGGAAATTATTTCTTATCATTATTCCTGTGGAGTGTTCAATAACAACCTGGCATTTGCTTAACAAGACAACATCCTTTCTGTTCGCAGGTCTTTTTTCAGAAATTAACAGTCTACAGAAGATAATGAGCTCAGTGAATCTTATTAACACAAGTTACAGCTGGCTGACAAGTAAGTACATAGCTGTCATGTAATCTAATCATGGTGTTATAATTCAATTAACTATTGATTTTAGTTACCAATACTATATTCTGTTGCAGAAAAACATTCAATATCTGTGAAGTTTTATGATTATTTTAAATTATATCAGTCCTAAACATCATTGAACTCAGACATTATAGAAAAGTATGTATTTAATGTTTAATAAAATCACTGTTCATTTTCATATATTACTAGCTATGAGCTATACTGAACTTTCTTCTAGTTGATCAAACTAATTATACTTGGAAATAAAGCATGGACTATTTGCTGTTTATTTAACACCCATGTAGATCTGATGCTTTAACATTTGGCACTTGTACAGTCATTTATAGGTATGCAAAATGAATATAAAACAGGCATGAAGCCTTATTTTCCGGACTGTTGATTTATCTACCCCTTTGGACTAGTGTAGATGACTGCACAAAAGGCAAAGTGTGTTGCTCTCAGGCATGAAGAGAGAGTCATAAGTCCAATTACAAGTGCTAGGCTGAATTGCCAGATGCACTACTACTTCAATGAGTCTCAGGCCACCCTAACAATTCTTTTGCACGAGGGGCTTGGAAGGGGAAGGTGAGAGATAATTTCTCCCTGTTTCTTAGCTACAGCTTTATTAATTTCCTATTGATGGCAGCAGTCAAGCAGTCACACTGGTGGAGTCATTGGTGCTTTTCTTCCCCCAGTCCTGCCATGGCTGTTGTAAGAGCGAGAAGCATAAAAGTGTAGAAGAAGCTGGTCTATTTTTTTTCCAGCAAGGGAGATAGTATAACAGATTTGACTTAATCTGAGGAGCGAAATAAAGCAATAGCTAGGCCAATACATATTACATACACCCTGGACCAACATTTTTAAAAGAAACTGCAGCCATTACTTCCTTTATGATAATTCTTGATCTTGTGTTAGCAATCACTTTAAGGCCCCCATCAATAACATTTCTTCTCTCAGTTTCCAAAAGATCAGGCAGGAGCAATGAGTTGAGAAGCACAATCACAAGAAGTCATAAATCTTTTGATTATTGTCACATGATTATAGGAACCTGCTATACTTGAAGTAGAAAAGCCTGGTGTGCAGGTAAGTCTTCAAGAATTATGTCATTTTGGACTTGCATGCTAAAAGTCCAATTTTTGAGTTGCTAAATTCCTATTTTTTGGATGTGATCCATCAGTTCTGCACCAACAAGTACAGTCCTCAGAAGTCTCCTACAGCAGTCTTCCAAACTACTGGTGTTTGATTCCTCTTTGACCTGTACCAGAAGCAAAATACTTTACAAGTATTTCTTATGTTGTAAAGTGATACCTCCCTAAAAGCTGCTGAAGCCTTTCTTGACTTCCTTGGATTTCAGCTCATGCTGCATTAAAATTTACTGTCTATATATTTTGCTTTAACATGTATTTTTCTAATAGTATGAATGTCCACCACACACTCCCCGTGAACTTGGTTACACCAGAAGCTTCAAAATCTCAGGATCTTTCACGTGACAGATCTATCAATCAACTTAAATGACTGTGACTTGACAGTTTGCCTATATATCAGTTATGCTAACAGTTTGAAACGATGCGCAAATAATGTAAGTAATTCAAAGCAAGCGCCTTCTATGACCATTGCACATAATTTACATGTACAGAATAGTATATTAAAATGACTTAGTAAAAACAAAAGCCATTGCAGAGAATTACTTTTTAATATCATTGTTTACCTCATTTCTTGTTCCAATATGGCCCAAGCCCAGGCAATTTGTTTTGTCACTGGCACTGCCAGAAGACACAGACGGCAAGTTAAATGTAATAAGCAGTCTGCCTACTTCTGGGAAAGTAATACATTATATCTCACTCTCACAAATGGGTACCTACCAGCAACCTCTGTGCTTAACCATTTTAATATGTGTGGCATCTTGGCTTGAAGAACACTTCTCATATGTAGTCTTAAGAGATAAGCCCTATGACTCAATTTTGCTCTTTTCTGATTTCTTTTCTAAGGGTTATATCCCCATAACAGATGAAAGTAGTACAGAGAGGGCAGCCTTCTACAGCTCTGGTTTTGCTGGCTGTGGGTGGCAGGGCATCTGTTATGTCTCATAAAAAAACCTCATAGGATACCTGCTAGCCATGTTCTCAGAATGCTAGTCCATGCAGTCATTTTACTGCAAATCTGTTCCCTAAGATAAATACATAAAAGCAGCCAGGATGTCTGTAGCTTTTACAGTTTCACTGTAAGTTTCTTGTAGAGCCTTTTATTGATATTGTCTGGGGTGGGTTGCAATTCTTCAACAGAAGAAAAGTAAAAGAGGGAAACATTTTGCCATTCACAGGCTGACTTATATTCTTTATGTATGTATACTAAGATTTTGGAGTAATGATGGAACATAAACATCTTCATTCAATCTTGTTGTTCATTTTATTCAATATATGCCTCCAGCCAGAATATGTTGAATAACAGGGCAAGGTGGAAACAAATATAAAATGTGTCTTTTAGCATAGCAGGGTGCAGAAGCATCCCTCTACCTACTGTGATGGCCCTGCAACCTTGTCAGCTTGCAGTCACAACACTCAATCAAAACCAACATCATTACACAGATAGTCAAACCTTGTTGAAAGGAAACTCTATTTAAGGATTTAATAGCAACACAGAATCATATAGAAATAGAAAAGAGCCTTGATGAAATAGATCACTCTAATTCTTAATATACTTTGCTTTTATGTGTATCTGAGTTGATTAATAAATTAAAAATCACAGTGTTGGATGCTGAGAACTGTAGCCTCAGAGATGGCCTGGCATTTTATCAGCCCTCACCAAATCACCTCATTGTCTGCCACTTCAGTTACTTGTCCAGGCTTCGTAACACCTGGCTGCTTCTGAATCAGATCTTCATGACTCAGTTGACTGAAAAGGCACCTGAGTCAATCAGGAATGAAGAACAGAAGGAGAAAGGTTTATGCTGAGAGGGAAGACATTTATGCTTATGGCCAAGTTTGCAATATGAGCAGGCAGCCCTGTGGCTTGCCTTCAAAGCTATTAACTCAATTTGTTTGCAGCCCAGCTCCAAGGCCATAATCTTGAACTTCTCTACATTGTAAAAGCAGATGTGAACCATTTTCAGCCTCCGTGCCCTTAAATATGTCTTTTTATGGGAACAGTCAAGGCCAGGACTGCATTACCAACATGCAACACAGTTTTGTATGCAGGTAGAGCACAGGTCCCTGGGGAAGGACTGAAGGAGCCATCTGAGGCATTCTTGCTCTCCTGTGGATTAATCTAAATCTTATCAGGATAAGGTTTAACATTCTTAACTAAGAATACAGAATGGGAGCACCACAACCCAATAAATACATAAACACTAGCAAAAAAAAAAAAAAGGAAGGAATGATCTGTTTTTTGTCTATCACAGAAGTAATCACTGAAATTACATGTCTTCCTGGGAAGGGTTTACTTGCAGGAAAATCACCTTTTGATAGGGAAGGCAAAATTCTGTGGCACTATGATTAAAGCTAAAACAGCTAAATCTGGTATTTCAGTGGAGCTCCCATTGGTGGACTAACCCTTTTATGTGATGGCCCTGCAAAGCCTGTCTCTGAGCAACATGTGGCAGAGGAACACAAAGGATGTGACCATAGGTTAGGATGTCAGTTGGTGAGGATGGAGTCCCTGAAATGGAGTTCTTCACCTGTCAGGGGATATTGCTGTCCCCCCATATCTCTCATCCTGGGTAACTGTCCAGCTGCAGGTAAAAGTTTTGGCTACAAAGAGTCACAATTTCTTCTAATACTGTCGAGGTACCATGGTATCTTGTTAGTTATCAGGTTCTGTTACCTGGAAAAAAAAGAAGTCAAGATTTGAATGTTGATGTAAAAATAATTTGAGCTAACCAACTTCTTGCTTGAATATGTGGTGTTGTGGGCATACTATTCTGAAGACCCTAAGGAACTTAAGAGAGCAGCCCCAGGCAATACTGCAAGGGGCACATGTGTTATTGCACAGATTTAAAAAACAAAGCTGACAAGCAGACTTGCCTAAATAGGGTGAGTCGGAACTCGCAGAGAGCTGTCACTAATTCAATGCAGATTGTCTGTGTAATATGAGTGCTTATTTTCAAAAGAAACAGCGTGGAAAAAGTGTGTGCAATTCTCGGGAGATTCTGATTGCAAAAGGCATGGTTGGAGCTGATTAACCTGTTTACTCTGCCAGTTTTCACACACAGACAGATAGGCAGTCTCATGCATTTCCCCAAGCAGATTCTGGAGAGGCTTGAGGAAGAAAATGACATTCAGTTTTATTTCAATTTTTTACTCAGCCCATTGTAATCAGTGATAGTGTTTCAGCTGGAGATCTCTTGTCATAAGTGTGAAGAACAGGCTTATTTCTCGGACTATATTTGTGGTCGATTAGTAGTTCCTGAACTTATTCCTTCAATCAATTGGTCATAGTGAAAAACACATTGTTTTTTGTTTTAAGATTTTGGTTCTGGGCCACAAGGGGACTAAATTTTTTTCACTGTATTTTAAGTTACTTACAACATTTACATTAATGACAAGGTCCTTTTTCCCCTTGTATACTTGCACAGTATTTAATTTAATGACAGAAATAGAAGTCTTCCTTTCTAAATTGTTCCCTGTGCTCCAGTGATTCAGAGTTACAGCCTGGCTCTATCCCTAACTAATCCTAGAGTCTACAGTCTCAGATCTTTCCATAAGCATACTTGTATTATTGCTGCTCTTTAACATAAAGAGGTATTTTATTTCCCTAATATTAAATACCTGTTCCTGTCTCTTGTAAATAGGAGCAGCTTGAATGCAAGAAAATTTGAGGTTTGAATTTGGCTTAGTCTATCACATGGCCTCAAGGATCCAAAGATGGTGCAGGGAGAACTGCATTACCTCTGAGGGATTGGCATAATTTGACTGATTTTCCTGAGGATATCTAGGGCAGTCTTAGTAGTGGAATATTCAGGGTCCTTAGGATAGGTGAAAATTTATGTAAATTTTCATTCTTTTAACAATTGCCAAATAGTTGTAGAGAAATTCCACAAGTAGTGCACATCTCACCAGATTTCAGCCAACTGAAATATAGGTGTTAGGTCTAAGTTATTTCAATATGTGTGTGTTCTAAATAACAGAGACAGGTACCTTTGGATAGCAGTTTCTCCCTCCTTTTAAGATGCATCTTATTCTCTTGTTGCACCTCACTGGGCCATAGGAAGGCAAACTTTGCCTTAAACCATAAATAAATGAAGAATTTGGAACAGTAGAAGGCATGAGTAGGAAAATACAAAGCACCAAAGAGTCAGGACTGTTAGCTAGGAGATCTTCAGGCATTTCATAAAATCAAAGGAGAACTGTATGGTAGAGCAAGCACAAAACCAGTAGGCAAAAAGAATACCTGATTCTGATTGCACTAGGCTGTTGTGGAACAGTAAAAAGACTTGATAGACGGTGTTAATATAGTTTAGTCCCACAGAAAGAATCTTTTATTCCAGTTTGCTTCAGATTTCATCCAACTTGAATGGAAGTGCAGTAAAACTGAAAACTGAGAAAGATGTGTGTTTTTAAAGATGAATTATTTTTTGTGCCTCTTGCATGTTAAATAAAATAAATAATTTCCTTTTTTTTTTTCAAAACAAACTTGTCCAAGGCATTTTGGTGCCTCAAACTAATAGCTTAAGACAAATTGTCAGCTACAAATTGCTTGTTGCCTGTCTCATGCATAAGCATTTTCAGAATAGTATTTATGTAGGTATGAAAAGTTTCCTTCCTAGAAATAACAGTTATGCAAATAGTGCCTTGCGCAACTTTTCGTTCTAAAATAACAGTGCAATGCATTTCTAAGTTATTTCTCTCCATGATGATATTTGGAAAATATCTTAGTTCTGAGCAAAAATATTTAGGGAAAAGTCTGTGGCACAAGGACACCCCTGTAACTTAAGGGGCACTTTGGAGGTACCCTAACATTTTAATTTGTAGATGCCCATTTGCACAAAAACCTCCATGCTGCAGGTGTCTTCCTCCTAGAGAGTGGATTACAAGATTGTTTATGTGCCTCTGAAAGTGACATAAAGCAACCTTCTGACTAGGGAGATGCCTAGGCTTATTATAGGCAACATGCAGCCACTGGCAGCTAGTGGATAGGAACAACTACAGCAGTGGGAAGATATCAACTCTCTGCAGTGTCTTGGCAAGACACTGAGGGATACAAGAAAGATTACTTTCCATTATGGGTCATTTTGTTGATCTCTGCAATTATGACAGCTGAAAGCAGGATAGAGTGTGAGAGCAGTAGTCCCACCCAAGCCCTACTAGAACAGGCCCATGTTCTGGTGATGGAACACCACTTAAACTGTTGCACCAGATGATGGACCATCTAATGGCATAAAGTTGGAATGAAGTAATCTGTAAAGCAGTAGTTTTAAAAGGTAATTTTGCTAGCCATTTATGGGAGTAGCACAGAAATGTATCATTGTAATGTTCTCTATGCAGTTATTAGGCCACAGAGGAATAAATGAATAAAGAAAATCCAAACAGGAATGTGTGTATGCATGCTGGGGTATCACTGTAACTGTAGTTGCAGCTTAGTATATCATGCAGGCTTGAGAGAAGTACATTTTCATATTTTTGATCCCAGATCTGCTTGGGATTTTAACAGTAAAAAATTAGGAAGCATAAATATTATATATATACACACATTTCACAAAAAAAAAAACCCTTGTTTTGAGAGTGATAATTGCATTTCATCACTGTCTTTCCATTTCCACTTAAGTTCTGTGACTGCTTTGCTCATATATCAGGCTATTAGAGGTTGTTTTTTCCTATGCAAGACCCTCCAAGGACATAGTGGGAGGAACATATAATTTCTGATTACCAGCTATCTAGCTTAAGGATGTGCCAAATGCCTTCTGATCATCCCTTCTAGAACAAAGCAAAAATTCTGAGCGTCTGCAAATGTGTGCCTCTAGGTGTGTAGGGAAATTCAGAGTAAAAGAGTAAAGCAGAATTGGTTTTGGAGTTCAAACTTCTCAGAGTTTAGGTAGCTGTACCTCATTTTAGGGTTTTTATGTATCTTCTTTCTATCTTAGATATCATGGTCTTCTCTGATTTAAACCCTTAATCGTTTTGTTCCCGCTACACTCCAGCATCTTTGCTGAAGATCTGAGACAGTGCAACAAAATTATTTTAAGAAGTTATATAAATGCATTGCACAGCTAACTGTACTAAGCAGTTTCACTAAATAACATGTACAGCTTGCTATGAGTCAGATTTAGATGCCCTTTCTTGTGTGGAGTATTTCCACACTGCACATCTAATTAGGAATGCCCAGACTAGCAGTTTGTTCAGTTTTGTTCAGTATCCTTAAAAGGTACAGAAGGTGCTGACACATGATGTTCAAATACTTTCCCACAGGCAGCAGATGACAGTCGTCTCAATATTCCCACTGTGACACACATTTACAATTCCCTTAAATCATTCCTCCTAAGGTTCCATATAACACTGCTGACAGGTAATGAAGCTCTTTGAATCCAGTCTTTTACATTTCAGTATTATCACTGGTTTCTAACAATTGAATGTGGGATAACAGGTACAGGGAATTTTTAACTGCATTGCAAAACATTCAGAAAATAATCTGGTCAGAAATCTCAGTCTGCCACTGCAGATGCCTTTAATTTTTCTGATCACCTGGAATTTCAAACATTACTGCAGCTGACATTTTCTCGACTGGGAACAAAAATGCTAAGCAGTCTTGTGATCTTATTTTGTTACTGTAATACCATCATGTCTTTCAGAACTGCTTTCTCTTCCCTATGCTTTTGAAACAAATAAAGAGGGACCATAATTTGGATCTTTCAGAAGCCTGCTACCTTAAGACAACTAAAGCAGACCCAGAAAGTATGAAGGAATTCACTCCCATTTTGCATTCATATATGTAATCACGAAAGATTTGCTACCTCTAAATATAGTCTTATTCATTCATAGTAACTAGTTTCTCTATGTACCATACAGCCAGCATAGCTGTCTGCTCTTTTGTTCCTCACCTAATAGGTTTGGTGGGATTACTGAGGCCATGCCCCATTCAGCCAATTTTCTTGCACACCTGAAACAGTATAAAAGGGATGAGGTAAAAAGGGGAGGAATCTAGACCTGGCCTTTCAAGCCAGATAACTTTTTTCATATTCTTCCCCAGGTGGCTGCAGGAAAACTGCAAAGCTTCATTCAATTTGGCCAGTACTTGAATATTACAAAGTAGAACTGCTAATTCCAAAGTCAAGGCAGAAGCTGAGTAAGATATTGCTGCATTTGCTTCTTGCATCCCTGTCACACAGAGGTCTGGGCTCCCGCTGAGGACTGCACTCAAAGGGAGGGGGGAATTTGAAAACGCCATCTTGCAGCCAAACAAGATATTGGCATTTTGGCACTTAGTGGAAAGCGATGAAGTATATCAAGCCTCTGCGTGAGACAGAGGCTTTCACTAGGTTCCTGTGAGTATTAGCAATACAGCCCTTTCCCCTCAAAAAAAAATAATTAACTATTTTTTCTTTTAAAAAAATCGTTCTGTACCATGTTTTCACTGCATATTTTTCCTCTTCAAGCACTGAAAATAGTTGCTCTTGAAGGCACATGCAATCTATAAACTAATGAAAGTTGCAGTGGCAACATTACAGAATTGCTGTCTCCCATCTACAGATGTAGTGAGTGTTATGAAATCTAGTATGAATCTATACTTTCTATTTATAAGATCCTACAACATTATCAACTGTATTTAAGAAAGCTTGATAATAGGGTCTGAAACAGGTTTAGCTAACTGGCAGGCAAGTGTCTGCAGCTAACCAGAATCATAAGTTTCAGTCCTAGCAATCCCACTTCCTGAAAGCTTCTCTTTTATAAGGCATAATAATTTACAATATTTTTCAAGAAAGCTGGAGAAAATAAGGGCAAATGTATTATTTTCTGTGAGCAATACAGACATTGCTGTCCTCCTGGACACAAGATCCAAATGAATACTGAACTCTGTTACTGAGGAGATGTGTATCTTTTAAGTGTCTAAAGAAGTTTATGTGCAGTTTAATAGGATCAGTATTAGCAACATTAGCACTGATATTTAAATAGGAGCTCTGATCCAGTCTTAAGCTCTGTAAGTCCTGCAGACAATAGTTATTACAGCAACCTAAGTATCATCTTCAATGCCATTAAAATTAAATATGAGTACACATCAATTTCAGTGTCAGGAGACATACTGTAAAGATCAACAATAATTCTATCTGAAGATCTCTCTGGAAGCTCATAAAGCCTGAATAGCACGGTATGAGCTATACAGAAATTAGAGCTGTTTGAATAGTATGTATGGATATAGAATGCTGTTATTTTTGTCTTTCACTTTGACAGAGCATTCCTGCAATTTAAAAATTCATTAAAGCGAAGAGTATTGCAACATTGCACAAAAATGAGGATATTTGAGAAGTCTTTCAATGATGTTATTTGTGAACTGAATTTCAAACCTGGGTACCACAGACATCTGTGTGTCATTTGAATGTCTTCAGATCAGATTTAAAATTTTGCATTCTGTGGATACTAGACTATTCCAGCCTGGTATAACTGAACTGAAATGCAAACATGACAGAAGAGTGAGATTCACTGGCAGGTCCTGACTGTTTTGTGCCATTCCAGCGGTGCAAGGAAACAGTAAATCTGTGGTGTCTGTTGTGCTGTGGCTGGTCAATAGTTGCTTTATGGCTTCAGCCTAGTACAAAGTAGACGAAGAGGTGGATAAGGTGAAGGTGAATCTGGCTCAAATACTCACAATTATTCTTTCTCGTCTTCGTCCCACTTTGAAGAAAATATATTAACTGCATCCAGAATATAATAAAACTGCCAGAGTTTCTAGTTCTGAAACAATAATTCTGTTCATAAAAGGTCTGGCAACAGTTCTTACCTAAGAGCAGTACCCAAAGTGAATGCTTAGACTCATTAAGAGCCTAATGCTCTGGGAGAATGAGCTACGGCAGGTCAGCTGGTCTACAGTAACCCATCTGCATTTGGGCTTACTGTAAACACTTCAGTGAGTCTGAGCCCTGGAGTGTTTCATACAGGATTTTACCATGGTTTAGGTTGGTCCAGGCCTTGTTCCCAGAAGGCTTCCAATGTGGCCTCCAGCACAGGCCCAGCCTCGGCAGAGGTACTCCACCAAGCAGCAGGATCTGCAGATGAGCCTGCCATCCTGTCCTCCTCTGTGGTGCACAACATTCCTTTGTGTGCTGGGGGATGCAAAGAGACAAAGCTATTCATGCTAGCATTTCTAGCTTTATTTCCCTGATTTTGTGTTCTTTTACAGCCTATCTCTCCTGTTATATGTTGATATTTAGACGATTACATCTAAATATTAATTCCTTAAAAGGTTGTGTTTGCACAAGATCACAAATTCTGCTAGAATTCAGCTTTGGCAGGTGGCACTCCTGAGAAAGCAACACCGTGGCTGAGTGAAATGGGCTTGGTAATGTGTGTACCTTAAGGGTATCTGATAGCAAGTCTCATTAGACTGTAGGAATGAAGGATCGTTAGTTAAACCTGTTGTCTAAGAAAGAGTCTGAAAGATCTGTAGAGACTGATTCAGATCTTGATGGACTCAGGGATGATGTTACTGGATCAGGAAGGAGGGATAGAAGGAAATTGAAGCAGGAGAGCAGTGCATTTGACAAAGTTATAAGTGTCTGGGATAGCAACTGTTTTAGAGTGAACCTATAAGGTGGAGCACAGAAGGTCTAGCATGGGAAAGGTTTTGGAAGAGAATGGATTTGTTAAGGATATCTTTGAAAGAAAAAGAAAAAAATGAGTGCAGAGACTTCATAGAGTCAAAGGCAAAGACCAGGAACACTAGGGGACGACCAGAGAGACCACAACTCTGCCTAAAGGACTTGTTTTTTCAGACAGCCTGTGGTCAGAAGGGGCAGGAAACAGAAAAGTCCTGGATTACAAGGAGTTTACCATCCCTGTGTGGTGAGCAACCTATCAATCTAAAGGTGGGGATGTATTCACTGACTGGTATTGCTCTCTGCTGTTTCCAGTTAAGTGATTTGATATACTCCCACTACATCTTTAATTGCAGTTGAATCTAGTAATTCTTCTTGAAAAGCAAAAAACACAATGCAAATTTCTTTGATACAGGCACTAATGCAGTGTTTAGGTAAGAAAGGATCCCTAATGTGGTTCAGGGTCAATCCAGACTGGCAAATTTGTCATTGCTTAGTGAGCAACTGAAAAGAGTTGGTGGCAACTTTAATAGTAATGCAGAACAGCTCTGCCACAAGTACTCCTTTATACCAGCTGTAGGTATTTGTTCTTTCACATATATGTTTTTTTATGTATCTTTTGTTATATGTCTTTTAGCTATTAGTAACCATTACTGTTACTAATGGTAAGACAGGAAAAACACCTCAAAGGACCTGGCTGGCCTGGAAAGTTATAGACAGAAGGGACTCCCTTTTTCTGTCTTACTCATTTCTCTGTGCTGTAAGAACACTTGCTTGGCTGTTTAGCATGGCCAGGACGTGTCAGCACTGACACAGTGTCAGGAGGCCTCTGCAGATGGTTTCTGAAGAAAAATGCATCATATTCACCACCATCCCAGCCTCTGAGTGTATTCAGAGTACAGGACAGTTTAACTTGCCTTATCCTGCTGTGAGAAAACCCCCTTGGTTACAGGGAAAGCTTTGGGAAAAGCCTTCTCTAGGAGAGTCTATTAGGTTCTCAAATTACCTGAGTGGGCTAGATGTTTTCAAGGGGAACCTTCTGCCATATTAGAGGTGGTGGCTGGGGAATTAATCTTTTACACAGGCAGAGATGAAAAATGTCTGCAAGGTCAGGATGTAAATAAACAGCATTTATTTATCTCTTTTCTGTCAATCCATTCATTCACCCTTCTTATATATTAATGAAGTGTCAATAGATGTATTAACAAAGATGAAGTTTCCTGTGGCAGTAGCATTCTTGTACTTAGGAGCTCTGAAACAATTTCATGAGCAACAGAACTACCCTGAAAAGCTACATCCTTCTGGAGTGCTAATGAGTTAATGCTTATTCATCCATTTCTAATGTTACACACACTGTAGCTACAGTTACTATAATGTCATATCATGGGAAAAGACAAAAGCTGTTTCTAAAGACCTGGAAGCAGTTTTCCCGGCACAGCAGTTATGGAAATTAAATTTATAATATTCACGTTAATACTAGGCAAAATGGAAAGTATTTTACTACATTCTAGAGGCAGAGATTTAACTTTTACTGCAGAAGTTATCTTATTACTGAAAGTGTGTCTCACTGATGAGCGGTTTAACAAGGCTAGTAAACAAGAAGTGCAAGTTGTATTCTGCACTAAGTTTTACTCAGCAGAGAGGTTTGACATCTCTGTCAGCTGCCATGGTAGACCCTTGTCATTTGTAGAGAAACAAATGGTGTAATTTTTTCCATTCTCTTTTAATCTCACTAATCTCACCCCACACTCACAGTCTCACTGAGTGGCACTTTGTTCAAAACATGCCGAATTGTGCTAGTTTGGCATCATATGTCAATGCAGCTAGGATGAGGTTGAAACTAACAGCTAAAATATTTTGATACATAATCTGAAAAGAATCATGAAACCTGTGAAAGGACCTTTTGAACAGTATTGTAAGCATGGCTTCTGCCTCCTTTACAGTGAATGAAAAGGCATTGATATCATATGTGTGTCAAATATATGCATTTTTATATTCTTGGAATGTAGATCTCTGCAAAACTGTGGCTTTTGTTTATATTGCTTCATACAAACAACATTTATTTGTCTCAGAATGTTGTACATTGAGAACATTTCCTCTGGAGCTGTTTGAGGAAGGCAGAAGTTAACACTAACAAAGCTTATTGCAGCTCTTGTTAGAATTCTGTCAAGTCTATTGAGTTTGAAGGGTTGTCAACCTCCAAAAAGGACAATAACAAGCCACCTTTAATGGTATTCCTTAAAATTGTGTCTGGCTCAAAAGATTTCAGGGTAAGGTGCTCACTGTGACAAGTAGTTTCCTTAGCAGAAGATCTGTGACCACTGTTCTACATATCCTGCATGAAGATCCCCAGTAGAAGTATTAGTTGCACTGTGAAACTAGTCATTTCAGAGAGTGACTCAGGTTATTAACACTAAGGGATGGAAACAAGTATTTTTCCAGTTTGAAGGAACTTTATCTTGTACAAGACAGCCTTAAATGGAAATCCAACTGCTAGAGCCCTTCCAAGCAAGTTAACTCTACTTATTAGGAAAATTGATAACTTCATTTTAACTGCTTCTGATTTCATTATGAAGAGATGGTGCAATCCACAAATCAGGAACTGTAGAAGCTGTGGTCACCAGTCATGGAAGAGCAGAGTATGTGCTTACAAAATGTTGTTGGGGTAACAATGTTGAGCTGAGCTCAGAGCAAAGGGGACAGGATCGGATAGGGGACAGGACAGGGACACATGATTGATAATGACAGCTAAATGAAAAGATGAATTGTACTTCTCAAATTGTCTATGAAGAAGATTTAAAAAAGGGATTTATCTTTCCCTTCATAATGGATGACAGGTTTCAGCGGTTCTGGTTGCAGCTTTGAACAAGGGAAACAGCTGGCCTTTGAGCTGAAAATATCTTCAGTATCATGATGCCCTGCCTAAGTATTCCCCAACATGCATGGTCTCCTGAGTTGATCCCATTTCCCCTTCTACTCTTCTCCTTAAGTAGTACTGGGAAAGCTAACACAACTGCAGAAGCAGAATAATTTCTGTTGCGTTATAAATCAAAAGCCTTCACAACACAGGAGTTCTAGACTTTCATTGGTTAGTGCTTGCTGTTTGTCTATAAAAGGGAGCTTTCCAGCATTTCACTGTACATATCTGCACACTGGGAAGCAGCAACAAAGGTTAAAGTTTATGAGAGAGATAGAAGAAAAGCAGATATCTGAAGGAGATTAGGAAAGAGCAAAAATAATAAATAGTGCTAAACCGAAGCAAGGGATACACAGTAGATGTTTGAGGCAGAACAGACAGATGTAAGTATAGGTGAATGCTTTGCTGCTGTTCTCCCTGAATCCTGAGAGCAGCACAGGGTAGTTTCACCCAGCCACACAAACTTTCCTTCTAGTCTTGCTGCTGCTATGTGTGAAGCACAGAGCAAGATGGGTGCTCTCATTAGCATGTAACCATCCTGCATTTCAGCTCCAAATGCAATCACATGCACCAGTCCAAACAAGCAGCACTCTAAACCTCCAGGAAAAAAAGCATGAGTAGGGAAAGAAAGAAAAAGATTTCTGAGGATGGTGAAGGAAGATAACAGGAGAGGTATTACTTGCAGAAAAGACATATTAATAGGAACAAAACCCAAAATTCTCTGCAAGATGGGGCAATCTCTGAAAAAAATTTTTGACAGAGTCGTGGTTAAAATTTATCAGTGTTGGAGCCTGCATTTTTTACCAAATTTGAGCTTTTTTTAAAGACTCAGTAAGGACTAAGAGCACTTTATTTGCAGGATGTTGTCTTTTCATATATGTGGCTGAGTCTTGCAGGTGCCTACAACCGAGATGTAGCCAGGTTTCCTGTACTGAAGGGAAAGTCCAATTACTTTGAATCATTAAGAGATGCAAAGAGAACTAGTTGTGGCAGCCTAGGGGTTAAAGGTCTTCCACTGTTCCACAAATCAATTCTGATTGTCTTAATGTCACCTGCATTAAAATTTGTAAAACTGCTGTGTTGTATATGGCATGGTCAGCTGTGTCCTGTTGTAGGTGCATCCACTTAGAATAGGTTTCCATTTGGGAAAAATATTGTTTAAAAAAATAGATTAAATATTAAATGGCCATTTTATTCTCTCAGCAAGAATTCTAAAATATAAGAAAGCTGAAGTATTTTTTCTGCACATAAATTTCTTAATGCTCATGTCACCAGGTCCTTATAATTTGTCCTGCACTTGGCTGTTAACTGTCTTGATAGAGCTGACTGACTGAGGTGCTGGGGCCTGTGCTGTGAGCCCTGAGTTGGAGTTGACCTGTGGATGAGTCACAACCTCACAGAATGTTTTATTTTTCTTATTGGCTTCATGTTCCAGAGGCAGAACCGGCCCACCTGTGTCTTTGTGTCCCTGCCCTCACCCCGGTGGTGGTGGCTGGGGTAGTGGGCGAGGCCAGGATTATGTCAACTAGGAGCCAATGAATTGGAGGAGGTTTCTGTTGTGTGTGTGTGATGGTTCAGTAAAGCTGCAGGGGTTCAGTCCCTGCCGGGGAGCTGAGACACCTGGTTGCAGCCGCTCCCCCTCCCTCCTGCACAGCCCCTTAGACAGGAAAGAACAGCAGGAGGGCTCAGAAGGGCCTTTTCGAGTTGAGATAAGGAGAGTTTAATACAGTAACCCACAAGAAACAATCAGAACAACAGCAGCAATAGCAACAGCGAGCGAAACACTGTACAAAACACACGGTACCGAGCGCGCAGACAAGGCAGAGCCGTCCCGGCCCCCGAGCGCGCGCCCTTCCCACTGTGTGGTGCTCCCAGAACCGGAACTGTCCCAGAGCCTGAGATGGAACACGACATCAGAATAGCCCGCTGCAGCTCCTGCTGACTGAATTAACCCTCTCCTGGCTGAACCAGGACAGTGTGGCATCCATTTGGGCTGGCTGCATCTTGCTGAGCTCTCTCAGTGGTGTCCTTCATGTGAAGGGCCACTGAGGGAGACATCTCTGTCCATTGTGTCCAGCAGGCGATGCTGGCACCACAGTGGGCAGTGGAGGAGCTAGGCGCACAGGAACCTGTGGCAGAATTGTTTGAAAGAAGACTTCTGAGGGGATGCAGCTGAGTTCAGTGTTGGCCTGTGTGATCAGGCAACTGATGGCAGCATAAAATGATGATGGCTGGCCCAGCACAACAGATGCAAACTTCAATTACCTTGTTTTATAAGGAGAGGAGAGGAGAGGAGTTGAGATACAGGCTAGGTTTGTCTAAATGTATAAAAAAGGTAATGAACCTTTACATTCAAACCTGGAACTAATTTTGTGTTAAATAAGGCACAACTTGTAATGTTGCAAATTCTTCAACATGAAACTAATTCAGCTCCTTGGGGAAAAATTTCTAAAAGTGTCAAAAACAGAGAAAGGAGAGAGTTGAAAGTGGTGGACCCTGACATCACCAAATGGCCTTCACTGGTCTGACCAGCCCCAACTGTGATACACACACAAATGATGTGAAGTCCCCTGAGAGCACAGACATACTACTGCAGGCATGCCAAGGTTCCATGCTGAGGACCAGGCAGTTTTGGGGCCAGAGCTCACTTGCTTCTGCTGTCTCACAGCGTAGGCAGAATGAATGTGTGTTCGATTGCACGTGACAGTGCAAAATACTCCTGTTATACAAGTTTACAAGTGGAACTAATCTGATGTTTTTAATAAATGAAATTTAGCAAAGAAGCTATCTTCTAAGTGTATTACTAGCAAAGGTTGGCTTTTCAATGACAAATGTTTTCTTTATTTTGCAAAATTATTTTCATGTAAAAATGCTTTTCAGTGAACTGAAAACCTACCATATACTTTCTCATTTTGTGGTTGAATATCCAGTGAATCATAATGATTTGAAAAGACACTTTTTTGACTCTTATTTGAGAAAAATCTGATTTCATCTATAAGAAGCTTTGACAAAAGTTTTTCAATTAATTATGGTAAATTTTTTTTTTAACAAATGAAATTAAAAAATAAGACTTTCTTTTTTTTTTTTAAAGCAAAGTGTTATGGTTTTTTTTAATGCCAGATAGGAACACCAAAAGCTATGTATCTGACAACCTGGATATAGAATTCTACCATATGGGTGGTCATATGCATGATTACTAAAGGGCTGTTATTTTGGAAAACATAGGGTGTTGACTTTCACAAGCATTTAGTTTGACATATTGTATAGTGTAGGACATGTATTCTCATATTAATTTCTGTATGAACTAAACCATCCTTTCTTTGAAAGAAACAATTTATATGTGATTACAAATAAAAATCCAGAACAACCTTTCCAGTAATGAAGAATTCATGGAAATCAATACTGAATGTTTTTAATTCTTATTTAACCTCAGCGCAAAGCAGCACCACTTATTTTTGGAATGGGTATGAGTTTATTGTGACTCACAATTTTTACCTGACTCCTTTAAACTCTCCCTAATTTACCATTTTGATAAAGCATTCCAGTGTTGTGTCATGGCAGTAATGACAAATGCAGAGGTAGTAGCTCCATTTTTCTAGCTTGTGTCCTGTTTATCCAGTTGATGATCATGCTAGCTCTCTTGGCTGCAGCTTTTTGTGTAAGGATCACAAATTCTGCACATAATCCGTGAAGATCCCTAAAAGCATTGCCATTCTATCTCATCATAGCATTCCTATCTTGTATGTTTGACCTGCATGGTTTGTGTGACCTCTCTTTTTGTTTGTAGATGGATAACTTTACATTTAGTAGTAAATATGTCAAACAATAGCTAATCCATCACATCTTTAGGTAAACTGTTCTAATGATTGATTACTATTGATGATAAAAATGTTTGGTTTATTTCCAATCTGATTTAATCTGCCCGCAGATTCCAGCCTTTAAGATTATGTTGGTTGACAATTAAAAAATGTTGTTAAATCACAACTTTTTCTCTTATAAGAATTTGTAGAGCAGTCGAAAAATGTCTTTTAGCATTCCCTTCATTTAAAAGAGTAAGTTTAATGAGGCATTTTTTTGTCATAATCTTTTTTTTTTCTCTCTTTTCTACAGACTTTCCTGTTTGTCAATAGCATTTTCAAGTATCTGATACCATGGCTAAACACTGCATTCCAGTAATGATCTACCCACATACAAAATTGTTGTATCTCTCTAATCTTGTATATAATTTCTCACTTACATTGAGGGATTGCACTTGATTTTCTGTCGGAAGTTCACATTGCAAGTTCACATTTAGTTTATTATCCAAAATAACTCTTAAATATTTTTTAATCCTTGCTTTCCAAAAGGCAATCTACGAACTGGGGGTAACCCGTAATCTTTATTCCTACATGTGGCAGGTCACTGTATTGAACCTTATGAAGAAGTTGAGTGAGGGCTGGTCTTTGGACCTGTTATAAGACACTAAAAGGATTACTTTTTGAAGATACCTTAGTGAGTTTTCAACTCATTCAATACCTGATGCTTGTCTTTTTCCTTTATTTTAAAATGTTAAAATACTATGAACTACTAACTTTAAAAAAGTCAGTGTTTGTCAATCAGATTCTAGATTTTATCAAAAATATTTTATTTCCTGGCTAAAACCCAATTATCATAAAATAATTCACCATTTAAATATAGTTTGTGTTCAGCTTAGGACCTGATGGTTTTAGCTTGCAAGTTAAGTTACATATCTTCCAAGTGCATTGCTCAGCTGTGAACCCATTTAAGAATATAATCCTGTTGACATCTCATTGTCTGGAATTTAATTTGTTTTCAGCTTTCTGAAGGCCTTTTTTCTTACTTCTTCCTCAACTCTTGAAATTTAGTAATAAGATGTGTTGATTTTGAACTGTACCATTCTTACCTTTGTTGCAGAATCCCTTTTTTTTTGCCTGAGTCTTAAAGGCTCAGTGCTCTCCTGCCTTGGAGATCTGCCTGCTGCCAGTAAGATAGGCATGCTAACATCAGAGAGCTCTGACCTTCTAATTCAGTATCATCCCAGTCTCTCTGTCACATAAGATAGGCTAAGGAGTCATTAATTTCATACTAATAGCATGATTCCTCTCCTATCTACCATGCATGTGGACTGCTTCCAGTATACTTTCTCCTTACTGTGTATTAGAGCAGATGTGAAGACTAAAAGTTGAAATCATCCCTGAGCAAGCAGTAAATCTCTACAAAGTTTCTTTGTTGTCTTTTTAAGGCCAGAGATTGGCTCTTTCAAACATCCTGACTACAGTGGGTAAATTGTCTGCTTGTATTGCATTTAAAGATTTGCAATTTGACAAGCCTGGTTAGATATTGACTTGAATTATATAGGACCTTGAAACTTATGTACAAAAAATATGTTCATCCCATATTCTTCCAACAAATATATGGGTAGGTCTGAGCAGGCAAACAGAAGTTTAAAACATGTAGTCAAGTACAAAGAACACACACATTTTATTTGCAGAATGAATGATAGATACATAATAGTGTTAAATGTGAAGATTTGATATGACAATAAAATGAAACTTCTGGTAGTGTTCATTCTCTCAGAATTAATCAGCAGTGTGAAATTTAAGTTGGCTGTCTGCAACCTGTCTGTTCTGCTGATTTTTTTTTTAATTGCCTAGTGGTTTATGTGCAGAATCAAAAGGACATACGGAGACAAAATTCAATAGTCAGGTGAGCAGCTTCCTTTCTGTGAATTAGATGACACAGTGGAGTGAGTGATGAGAAGTGTGAGTGAAGTGACATTTTAACAATTTTTTTAATGTTAAAATGTCCCCACGTAGGCTGGATTCATATATACTCCTGGCTGTTCAACATCTCTTGTGTGAAGAAAATCTGTGGTATGTCTTAAGTGGTGAGAAAGTTGAGTTTAGTGTTGTCTGGCATCACCATTGCATTGCAGATTGAAGTACGGTTGTGAATCTGGCCCTGAGAGTGCATATTTGCTACAGACAGTTTAAGTGGACTGCAATAGTCTTCCAAGAAAGATTTTTATGCATCTCGGACTTGACTGGCATAACGCGCAGTTATCTACTCCAAAAATTTCAGCAACAGCCAAAGTCCACCAACATAGACTTTCTTCTGGCACTCACAGCATTTTGCACCGGCTTTATGTAAATATGACTACTTTAGTTGTAAGCCACCAAAATGCCACTTTTTAAATTATTAATGTAAAAATGTGGAGTTCGGAAAGGGGTCAAAAGAAAGTAGATATGGCTTTGTCACAGAGGCTGTACAATGAAGGGATTGTGTCCCTCTGGGAGTGATATCGACTGAGAAAATGAACTCCCTGTACACATGGAGATTTTGTTACTACACTACTTCAGCTCTTACCATTGCAGACCAGCAGGAAGGGAGCTCCATCTCCCTGTCTCTTAGGCCCTTTGACCTTCCTGCTGTCTATGCTTTCTATGTGTGTGCATGTGTCTTTTTTTAAATACATCCACACTAGGAAGTAAATGGAGCTATGAGATTATGATATGATATGATATGATATGACATCCTTGAGCATTGAGATGGGAAATATGTGAAACAATTATCTAGAATTAATTTCAGATTGTTTTAAGCCTGATTTAAGAAAAGAAATTTGTGTTTAAAAAACACTGTGATTTCTATTTGAATATTATTGTATAGTAGTTCTCACAATTAGTCATATTATCAGTGTAAATAGTAAAAATAATTTTGAGACAGAAAGTCTCAGAGCAGCAAACTAGATCTTCCTCTGCCTACAAGTCGCACTGTTGTGTTGTCTGCAGCATTTTTCCTTTATGTATTATTGCTGTAGCACCTTTTTCTATGTAAAATTACACTTGAAATATGGTAACACAATAGGAAACTAATTCTCAAATAAACCAAAAATAATTCAGAAGTATCTCCTGTGAGGACAGTGAAGAAATGTCATTATTATTGAGCTAAGAATCAGGTTGAAAACATCTTTTCCAAAAAGGTGTATTTTCTTAGCCTGATCTTCTCAATATTTATGGTACAAGTGAGATTATTCATATGCATTTGGTTTTAATCCTGCTGTCATGGCCATCTGAATGAAATTGATTGCTCATATAGTAAGCAGAGTGAGGATAAAAATGTTAGAATTATAGTGAAATTAGGAAGCGTTACTAAAATCATTGATTACAGACTGAATAAAAGTGAGGTGTGCAGTTCAAAGGAGAGATAGAAACTGAATCAGGAGGACATTTCAAGGGTTACATGCTTTTCATAATTCTATTATTCTTATTGTATTTTGCAATTTCTGCATTAAATGGCATACTGATGACAAACTTGACCAACTCTTTGTAGGTATTTGCAAAACATTTTCTAACCTTTGCTCAGTTCTCAAAAAAATGTGCAAAGAAGCAGTAAGAATACTTTGCTTTGTTGAAGCAAAGCAACTCATCATATTTAGAAAATTATATTAGATGATATTTCTTTGCCTATCACACATTATAAAATATTTTCAGTAAGCACATTTTCAGTCCATTGATGACAAGTACTATGGTATTGTCTTGATGTGACCTTCCAAACTTCTAGAAAGTACAGATTATAAAACCCTGTCTGTGCGTTACTTGATAAAGTCTGTGCCTGCAATACCATTTTCTCCTCGTAGGTTAGGGTTTGAACGGGTTGACAAGGTTACAGAATGAATAGACATGAGTTTGGAAATGGCGGTTTTAGCTTTACACTTGCTTCTTGCTGTGTTTGGCTCAATAATAAAAAGTTAAATCAGGAGTTTTACTTGAAAATCACGGGTCAAATGTGGAATTGCCATGGTTTAAACCCAGCCAGCAACTGAGCATCACGCAGCGACATCCTTACTCCTGCCCACCCCCAGTGGATGGGGGTGAGAATCAAACAAAAAATAAAACTCATGGGTTGAGATAAGAACAGTTTAGTAACTAAAAATATAGACAATAGTAACAATAATAAAAATATAATTATAGTCATAATTCTAACAAAAGGGAATATAAGGAAAAGAGAGGGAAATAAACCCCAATAAAAGACATGTGATGTGCGATGCAACTGCTTACCACCTGCTGACTGATGCTCAAGCAACGATTGGTCATTCCCAGCCAACTCCCCACAGTGTACTGGGCATGACGTTCTATGTGATGAACCCCTTTGGCTAGTTTGGGTCAGCTGTCCTGGCCATGCTATCTCCTAGCTTCTTGTGAACCTGCTCACTGGCAAAGCATAGGAAACTGAAAAATTCTTAACTTAGGACAAGCATTATTTAGCAACAACTAACATCAGTGATTTATCAACATTATCACATGCTAAATCCAGAGCAGAGCACTGTACCAGCTACTGGGAAGAAAATAAATTCTATCCCAGCCAACACCAGGACAGGAAGCTAAGGAAGAAACTTTTATTAATGTCCCCTAATACTCTAATGCTGACTGAAACAATTGCAAACTCACACAGGAGAAGCAGACAACAGTTACCTGTAAAGTTTAAAGCTGTAAACTGGGTAGGATAGTCCCAGTGTATAATATCATACAAGCCAAACATTTAAGTGTGAACAGAGTACATGTCCACATAATTATTGTGGCCATGTACTAATGCATTTGCACTTGCACACATGATCATTTCTATTATATGACCACCTGGAGGGTTGAATCACCTCTTTGTGTGTGCTCTTGCTTACCAGTGTGGCAGGGGATGTGAGTTTTCTACTTATTTACAAAACAGAGATGTGATTTTCACTAGCTCTCAGTACTTTCCTACCAGAAACTTGCAGATGGATGCTAAGTGGTTTTATTTCATTTCAAAACACACTCTTGGGCTATTTGGGAACTCACCTATGAAAGAGACAATTTAATCAGTGCAGCTGATTCATTCAAATTCAAATTGAAAGTTATTACGTTATCATGACTCTGGAGAAGAAAAGTTCTTGTACATATCATCCAGCATGAGTGCCTCCAGCACTGTCTGACAGCAAAGCTCTCTGGCATTCAGAACACAGAGCTCTCCATTTTCTGATATCCTGGAAGCAGTCCACTGAAGATGAAGACTCAAGTAACCTCCCTTTTCACAAACCTTTATTTTTCCGTTTTCTCCTTCCTGCAGATACTTCCCTGCTTTTCACCTTTGAAATTCCTCTAATTAGGCATGGAATGGACAACTAAATATCAAAACATAGTCAATGACACTTTATTAATATGGCTTGAAATCCTTTTTCATACTGTTGTCTTTTTCTACAAATCAATTTATTTCGGTTGCAATGTTATCCAATTAAGGGCTAAGAAATCCTGAATAAGAATCACAGTATCTTGCCTTAATTACTTCTCTGCAGAAAATGCTTTGATTGAATGACTTCTCAGTTTTTTCAGTACATGTATATTTGTTATTAAGATCCTACTTTCATTCTTAGTAGCATTGTACATGCAGTATTGACTGAAAGGTCAGTGGGCATTGCAACTGTCACTATGGATTTTTGTGGGTGGTCATCTCCTTAATCTTAAAAAGTTATCTTAGAGAGTAGAATGCCTAACATTGGAAGGACAAACCCTGAAAGACACAAGCAAATCGAATCACGTGCTTATTTCTTTGCTTGTCACTATTTTTTTTCAAACAAGCAGCATGGAATTTGGTGAAACTCACAATTACCCAGACATAATTCCTACATGTATTAGAGAGACATTCCAAAGGAAGCAGCACCATCAAGGAGAAACTGCAAAGAATGGCAATTATAAACATCCGCGACTAATGACTACTGGTAAGACAAAGGTCTTTTTCCTTGCATCGTTCTGTGAATATTCCTTTCTTTTGAAAGAAAACGGCTTTGCATGGCAGCCAAGGGGTACAGCATGTTTTACTTTTGGAGCTAGGATTATTTTCATGATGTACATAGTCACTTGGAAATCATATGAAAGTGCTAACTATTTCATGAAGCTCAGGGATATGAACAGAAGAAAACATGGCAAATGTGCTGAGTTTGCTAGTGGAGAGGGATATTTTAACATTTAGTTGTTGCTTGCTTTCATTACAACCAGTCTCTGTAGATGTCTTTGCAGATCTTAATTTAAATATTACAGTAACAGATTTAAGAGAATTCATGCTGTATGCTATTCCAGGGAGTTTACAGAAGATCTGTGTTGCATTTATAGAAAAGGTCCTACAAACTTTTAATACCAGATTTTTAAAGCATAGTAGGATTTTTAAAAGTTCTTTCTTGATTTAGACAGGTAGCTTTCCTTGAAATACAAGGAAGCTGTCACTAAGAAGAATTTACAAATACTGATGCCTATTGTGGTCCCCATATTCTTCAAAAGGGTAGAAAGGGGGACCTTGGGAATTACTGACCTGTCAACTTCACCACTGTATCTGGGAAGATCATGGAACACATCCTCCCAGAAGCTATACCGGGCTTATGGAGGACAGGGATTTGATTTTAGACAGGCAGTTTAGCTTCACACAGAGCAAGTCCTGCCTGACCAATCTAGTGGGCTTCTATGATGGATTGACTATATCAGTGGACAAGGGAAGAGCTACAGATATCATCTATCTGGATTTCTGTAAGGCCTTTGACATAGTCTCCCACAACATCCTTCTCTCTAAACTGTAGAGATATGGATTTGATGGTTGGACCATTCAATGGATAAGGAATTGGTTGGATGGTTGCATCCAGAGGGTAGTGGTCAACAGCTCAATGTCCAGATGCAGGTCAGTGAAAAGTAGTGTTCCTCAGGTGTACATACTGGACCAGTGTTGACATAGACAGTGATCGATTGCACCCTCAGCAATTTGCAGATGACACCAAGCTGAGTGATGCAGCTGACACTCCAGAGGGATGGGATGCCATCCAGAGAGACCTAGACAAGCTTGTGAAGTGGGCCCATGTGAACCTCATGAGGTTCAACAAGGCTAAGTGCACCTGGATGAGGGCAATCCTTGGTATTCAATACAGGCTGGGGGGATGATGTGATAGAGGGCAGCCCTGCAGAGAAGGACTTTTGGGGGTACTGGTGTATGAAAAGTCAGACATGAACTGGCAAGTTCAAGTCTCCCTGTCCACTGCAGTGGAGTTGGACTACATGATCTTTACAGGTCCCTTCCAGCCCAAAACATTCTATAATTCCCAAATCTACCTAAAATTCTGATACTTAATTCCTCAAGAATCTTATATGCAATATGTTACGTTGTTCACAACCTGTATCAATAATACCATAGGTCGTCATTTGCCTTCTTTAGGACTAAAGGCTCCTTGTACATAACATATTGTATAACTAAAGAATGGTGCTGTACATACATTGTAAAATTTCTATATATACATGGAAAAGTTCAGGACTCCATTAACAAATGTATATAGCTGGATCTGGAATATAACAAGTAACAATAAAGTAGGAATGAAAATGCATGAAGAGGATCTGAGACTGTCATGACACATTGTCTGATGGGAGGAAGATTACATCATAGTTGTATAAATGTGCTTGTGTGAGCAACTAGGAAATACAAAAGAATCAGCACTGTTTGAGATGTGAAGTAGGTTAATGTGGGAATATATCAAAGCAGTGGGTGCAGTGAAGAGGATAGTGGGGAGGAAGAAGGACTACTAGAGCAGAAGCCTTCAAAGTACTGAAAATAACTGGAAAACTGTGCATGCATATTTTATGTTCACTCTGTTGTGTATCTTTAACGGACGATATTTAGTGGACAGATGGGGCTGTTGACCAAGGCATATTCTTTCTAGTAAATAAAGTGCTTCCTCTCTAGGCTTGGTTTTTATTCCAGTTATAATGAGGCTTCATTTCAGTGACGCCAAGAAGTCTGATTTGCATGTGCAAATTCAAGATTAATAGAAATGAACTCTGTTAGAGTTATTAATCTGTTGATGCCTATATAGAATGTATTGCCTTTTTGTCCTTCTAGGCTTTTGTGTTATACCCTTAAACAATTTAGGTATACAGGCTACTTTTGTCAGCTATGATTATGTATTTTTGCATGATTTTAAATCAAGTACTAAAAATAATTTTATTCTAAGAGAATCTCTAAGCTTCCATGATTTTCCTTTCTTTTCCTTTTTTTTTTTTTCTTTTTTTCCTCCTGGGCTTAAACAAAAGCAATGTAATTGTTTGTGTTCAATGAATATGCAGTATTTTGAGACTCTGTCTCTCAAAATAGCTATTCAAATTGGAATCCTGTAGAATTTTATAATTGCTCTGGACCTCTGAGTCATCTGCAGAAATATTTTTAATGATCAATCGACCATAAAACTCATAACTTTTATTTGAGGTCCCTCATCAACAAATTGATTCTATATTTCCATATGATTAAGGAATGCTTCCAGTTAGGGATTTGTTTTAAAAGGTGAAGAAATAGGGAAACAAAGAGCAATTCCTACTTGTAAGGGTGAAATATCCTACACTATGAGTGCAATAAGATTATTAAAAGTAAGCATTTGATTAATTTCCAGTGTACCCCTCATACACACAATCACAGCTTCCATCTTAGAAAGCGAGGGATAGAACAATTTCTTCCCTTGCATGCAATTCCCTCTTAGCACAGGATTAAAGGCTTATACAAAGAGGCAGGACAAAATTCATTAACTCGGCAGCCACACAGTTTTACCAAACACTACTGATGCTGAAACTGGAATATATATATGTATAACTTATAAACAAATTTCAGATTTTAGCATTAGTGGCAGGTAAGCTGCATTGGTAATTCTATCCTTTGCAGCCTGTCTAAAATAACTATATGCAGCTATTCATCCATGTAATTTAGCTACCTGATTCATTAACATTTAAACAGTCTGTTAGGCAATGACCATAAATTAGATGCCTCAGATCCTTGGCAAAAGTATGTTTAACAGCCATTGATACACTTTAAGCCTTGTCAAGAAAAAATACTTACATGCTATGCAGTAAGAAACATATATGTTTTATGTTCCTCCCAAGCATGCCCTTTTAAGAGTGGCATCTAGTATCACCATATAGAAATATGACGATTATACAAAAGGAGGGCAAACAGAACTACACTTAGTTACAGGTAAAGGGTAGCGGGGCTACCTGAGTCTGGAAATGGCCAATGATGTAGGGTCTAATCTATAATACTTTTAGAGCAAGGGAAAGATTTTGATGGATGGAAGGAAAAGGACTCCATGACCCCCCCCACCAGAGACCTGAAGCGAGACCCACTCTCTTGAAATATGTTGTGAGCACTGTTACATTTCTATGACACAAAGCAGTGGATTCCAGAAGTAGTTGGGAAAATCTCATCCTGAAGGTTGATATTCCTTTTTCTTAGCAGCCAATTTAAGCTGTTTACAATGCTGCACTATGGCAGTCATGGGTAGATCTTACCCCAAAGCCACCCATCTGTGGCTTGTTCTTCCTACCATCACAGCTCCTTCGTGACTGTGCCTCTACCATTGTGTAGTACTTCACACTTTAAAGTCATGAACTGACGCCAGGATCATGCTGAGTCGAGCTGTGGAGTGCTGTTCGACCAATGTCGAGGTACGTGTGGAAACAGTAAGATAGAGTGTGTCCAGCAGATGGAGGGAGGTCCTCCTTCCCCTCTACTCTGCCCTAGTGAGACCTCACCTGGAGTACTGCATTCAGCAGGGACAGAGATCTACTGGATAAAGCCCAACAAAGGCTACAAGGATGATTAGGGGACTGCAATACCTTCCTTATGAGGAAACGTTGAGAGATCTGGGGCTTTTTAGTCTGGAGAAGAGAAGACTGAGAGGGGATCTAATTAGTGCGTGTAAATACATGAGGGCTGGGTGGCAAGAAGAAAGGTGCAACCTCTTCTCACTTGTGCCCTGCAATAGGACAAGGGGCAACAGATGCAAGCTAGAGCACAGGAAGTTCCACTTCAACATAAGGAGGAACTTCTTTACTGTAAGTGTTACAGAGCACTGGAACGGGCTCCCCAGAGAGGTTGTGGAGTCTCCTTCTCTGGAGGCTTTCAAGACCTATCTGGATGCATTCCTAGGTAACCTGTCCTAGTTTCTATGGTCCTGCTTGGAAGGGGGTTGGACTTGATGGTCTCCAGAGGTCCCTTCCAACCCCTAACATTGTATGATTCTATGATCTTGGTTAGGATTCTTTATTTTCCCTAGTAAACATGTTCACTTCTGGCAAACCTAACACCAGTATATAACTGAGCTTGTACAGATTACAAAACCATGTACATCTGCTGCATACTCTTTGGCATGAGAACATTCGAAGGAATTTAAGGACACAAAAAAATCTGATGGTATACTGGTTGAAAGGATGTCAGAGGGAGTCAGATGTGGTATTGATATTGTGTGCTGTAAAAGACTTTCAGATCAGCTACACTTAAAACCATACTGAGGAGGAACTACTGGGTTTACTCCAAAGGAACCCAGGATTTATCCAATATCTTTACAACACGGGTGCTGAGGGGAAGAGACTAGGTCCTTGGATCCCAGGATAATTCAAATTTTGACTCCTGAAAAGATTAATGTGAAGATTTTCAAATTTTTATGTACATTGGGCTTTGATATGCACGTCACTTGATACAATGAGTACAGAATAATAAAATCATAAAATTGTTTAGGTTGGAAAAGACCTTTAAGATCATCAAGCCCAGCCGTAAACCTAACACTGCCAAGTCCACCACTAAACCGTGTCCCTAAGTGCCACATCTACACAGCTTTTAAATACTTCCAGGGATGATAGCTCAACCATTTCCCTGGGCAGTCTGTTCCAGTGCTTTACAACCCTTTCTCTGTAGAAATTTTTCCTAATAACCAAACTAAACCTCTGATGGCCAAGATGAGGCTGTTTCCTCGCATCCTATTACTCATTACTTGGGAAAACTTGTTCAACGTATTCATCAGTGACATGGAAGAAAGGACAGTCTGTACCCTCATCAAGTTTCCTGGTGATATAAAGCTGGGAGGAGTGGCTGACACACCAGAAGGCTGTGCTGCGATTCAGCAAGGCCTGGACAGGCTGAAGAGCTGAATGAAGGGGAACCTAATGAAGTTCAACTTGGGCAAGTGTAGAATCATGCACATGGGGAGGAATAACCCAATACATCAGTACAGGTTAGGGGTTCACCTGCTGGAAAGAAGCTCTAGGGAGAAGGACCTGGGAGTTCTGGTGGACAAGTTCACTATGAGGCAGCAGTGTGCTCTTGTAGCCAAGAAGGCCAATGGTATCCTGGGGTGCATTAAGAAAAGTGTGACAAGCACATTGAGGGATGTTCTTCTCTCTCCTCTGCTCTGGCTAGTGAAGCCATATCTGGAGTATTGTGTCCATTTCTGGACTCTCTGGTTCAAGAGAGACAGGGAACTATTGGGGATAGCCCAGCAGAGGGCTACAAAGATGATTAGAGGATGGGAACATCTTTCTTAAAGGAAAGGCTGAGAGACCGGGGTCTGTTCAGCCTGGAGAAGAGAAGGCTGAGAGAGGATCTCTAGGATACCTTCCAACCTAAGCCATTCTATGATTCTGTGATTCTATGATTCTATGATTCTATGATCTGATCAATGTTCATAAATATCTGAAGGGTAAGTGTCAAGAGGATGGAGGCCAGTCTCTTCTCAGTGGTCCCCAATAATAGGACAAAAGGCAACAGGAACAAACTAGAACACAGGAAGTTCCACTTAAATTTAAGGAAAAAATTCTTTAATGTGAGAGTGACAGAGCACTGGAAGATGCTGACCAGAGAGGGTGTGGAATCTCCTCTGGAGACTTTCAAAACCTGTTTGATCATGTTCCTGTGCAACCTGCCCTAGGCAAAGCTGCTTTAGCAGATGGGCTGGACTAGATGATCCTCTGAGGTCCCTACCGTTGGGACCATTATCATTCTGTGATAAGAGACCAACACCAACCTCACTATAACCTCCTTTCAGGTAGTTGTAGAGAGTGATAAGATCTCCCCTCAGCCTCCTTTTCTCCAAGCTAAACAACCCTAATTCCATCAGCCACTCCTCAGAAGACTTGTGCTCTAGACAAGCTGCCCTTCAGCAGCTTCATCACCCTTTGCTGCACATGCTCCAACACCTCAATGTTCTTCTTGTGGTGAGGGGCCCAAAACTGAACACAGTACTTGAGATGCAGCCTGACCAGTGTCAAGTACATGGGTAAAATCATCTCCCTTGTCCTCCTGGCTGCAGTATTCCTGATACAGTCCAGGATGCCATTGGCCTTCTAGGCCACCTGGCTATACTGCTGGCTCCTGTCAGCCAGGTGTCAATCAACACCCCCATGTCCCTTTTTCCCGAGCAGCTTTCCAGCCACTTCTCCCCAAGTCTGTAGCGTTACTGGGGGTGGTTGCGGCCCAAGTGCAAGACTTGGCTCCTGGCATTGTGGAAGCACATATGATTGGCCTTAGCCCATCAATCTATCCTGTCCAGGTCCCTCTGAAGGGCCTTCCTACCCTCAAGCAGATCAACACACCCACCTAACTTGGTGTCATCTGCGTACTTACTGAGGGTAATCTCAATCTCTTCGTCAAGATCATCGATAAAGATATTGAACAGGAGTGGCCCCAGAACTGACCCGTGGGGAACA
Source organism: Coracias cyanogaster (assembly GCA_033124195.1). Taxonomy (NCBI): domain Eukaryota; kingdom Metazoa; phylum Chordata; class Aves; order Coraciiformes; family Coraciidae; genus Coracias; species Coracias cyanogaster. Next base: position 1,753 of record JAVSBS010026026.1, on the reverse strand, counting down.
CCAACTGTGACCAGCCACCAACTGGATTTAACTCCATTCACCGCCACCACTGGGCCCAGCCATCCAGCCAGTGTTTGATCCAGTGGAGTGTACACCCATCCAGGAACATGGCAGCCATTTTTTTCCATGAGAATGCTGTAGGGAACAGTATCAAAGGCTTTACTGAAGCTGGGTAAGCAACCCCTTTTTCTTATATCATCGGATGTTACCACAGTTCTAGTTCTAGAAACTGTTTCCATGTGTTTCAGGAAGCTAATCATGGTAACCGAAATGATAATTGTTTTGTTATCCATCACTTAGTTGATTACATCTTGCTTGGCCAATTTTAACATTTTTCCCCCCAAAAAATGAACTTATGAACTACTGCTAGGTCTAGCTAATGTGTGTGTTTGTTTGTTTGTTTGTTTGTTTTTAATACTGGAAGAGGCTCCTACGTACTTTTCCCATGACTGTGTTGGACTATCTGAAACTCTGTTTTCTGAACAACAGAATTAACTTTACCTTTGGAGAAAGGGTTTTGCTGCTGGTTGTACAATGTACTCCCATCCTGTGATGGCCAGTCAGTGGATTATTTATGGTTTAAATAAGCAAAGATCCTAGGGGCATTTCAAGACAAGATTTTTTAACTATTCAAAGAGCAAGCCTGAAAATATGTGGTGGCAACCCGCTTGACTGGCAGCTTACTGCACTGTTCCAATGTCATTAAGTGCTCAGTGTGTTGCTGGTCATGCGGTCAGATAGACTGTCCCACAGGGTATGTGCAAGGCTCTTGTTTGGACTCAGGTAGGTCAGATCTGAGAGAAATATAAGCTCCTCATAGCTCCCAGGAAGTCAAAGTAATTGATTTTACTGATACTCAGATCAACCTTTCTTGGCAACCCTTTGAGAAAGTGCAACTCTGTGGGCTGGGGTTTGATTCAAATCATAGAATCATAGAATAATTTAGGTTGGAAAAGGCTTCTAGGATCATCTAGTCCAACCTTAATCCAATATCTCCCTAACCCCTAAACCATGTTCTGAAGCAACACGTCTACCTGGTTTTTGAACACTTCCAGTGATGGTGACTCCATGACCTCCCTGGGCAGCCTGTTCCAATGGCTAACCACTCTTTCAGTGAAGAACTTCTTCCTGATATCCAAACTAAACCTCCCCTGGTGCAACTTGGGCCATTACCTCTTGTCCTGTCATTAGTTACGTAGGAGAAGAGAACAGCACCAGCCTTGATACAACCTTCTTGTACTGTGGTGCCCAAAACTGGACATAATACTCAAGCTGTGGTCTCACGAGTCCTTTAAACTAGGTCTGAAGAGGGAAGGAGATATAACTGGACCTGCCAAAGTTGAGCAAAAGGGTGGCAGGACATTGTTGGGCACGAAGTCACTGGCCTGGCTCAAGTGCATCTATACTAATACACGTAGCATGGGCAACAAACAGGAGGGGCTGGAAGCCATTGTGAAGCACGACTGCTATGACGTAGTCGCTATTACGGAAACGTGGTGGGATGACTTTCATGAGTGGAGTTCTGCAATGGATGGCTATAAGCTCTATAAGCGGATAGGCAAAATAGAAAGGGCGGTGGGGTGGCTCTCTATGTTAGAGAGTGTTTTGAATGCATAGAAGTTAACAAGTGTGATGGACCAGTCAAATGTTTATGGGTAAAGTTGAGGAAGGCCAACGAGGTAGATGTCCTGCTGGGAGTCTGTTATAGACCACCCAACCAGGATGAAGAGGTTGATGAATTATTCTATAGACA
>JAVSBS010026025.1:25037-59652 GCA_033124195.1 Coracias cyanogaster | reverse complement strand
ACTCTATGGAGATATTACGATATCAAAGGACGCCACGCCCACCCACTCACTCCCCCTTAGTCAACCTGGTGTGGTGCGTGCGTGTGTGTAGATGTCGGTTCTACCCTCTCCCAGCGTGTGGCAATGTTCAGGTCGACGACGCTTGGCCGATGGACTCGGGCGGTTCTGATGATGGTGGCGACGTGCCAGCTTTTCGGTGCGATCGGAGTCTCTCTCTGACAGCGACGATGATGACAGCTTTTGCCGCAATTTTTCGGCAGCGGCACGTGGCTCGTGACTCGGCAGCAGCATGCGGCTTCTTCAGTATGGCGCTAGTTTGGAATAGCGCGGCTTCGTCGGTATGGTGCTATTTTGGAGTTGCGCACCTTCTTTGGTGTGGCACCCCTGGCTTGGGCAGCACCAGCAACAGCTTCTTGCTGTAATTTCTTTCTTCTTTGGGGTGGCGCCCCCAGCTTGGGGCAACGCCAACGACAGCTTCTTGCTGTAATTTCTGCAGCGCTCCGCCTTGGAGCAGCAGGTTTCTTTGGTGTGGCGCCCCCAGCTTGGGGCAGCGCCAGCGATGCGGGGCAGGCAGCAGCTTGGCTTGGTGCCAATCCCGCAGCATCGGTTTTTCCCCTCCTCACTGTGCTCGGGGGTGCTCGGTTCAGGCTTCCCCGGCGGTGGGAGGCATTTCCGGCAGTGGGGTATCGGGTTTCTTTAAGGGCAAGAGCCGCTCAGATTCTCCCCTCCACCCTGCTTCAAACCTTTCGGTGTTTGGACTTGGCGCCGTTCCAGAAGCGGCCAGCGGTCACACGGGGGTGTTTGACTTCTGCACGGGCTCCATTCTGCTGCTTTTCCCCACCTCGTTTCCCCCCTCCTGGCCGCGAGGCCTGGGGGGGAGAAAGGCTTTGGCTGCAGCGACCTTTCTCTCTAGACAGCGCAGTGGAAGGAGGGAGGTTTTGTTTTCTTTTGAGTTTTTATAGCTTGCCGTGTCTGATATCACTTCCGGCTTCTGGAAGATTCCCTGATGATTCATGGGAGTCATAGTTCTTTTTAGCTGACTTAAAAAGACATTTCAGAGTACAGGGTTGGTTTACCACACAGCCCAATGCTGAACTCAGCAACATCCCCTCAGAAGTCTTCTTTCAAACAAACCTGCCATAAGTTCCTGTGTGCCCAGCTCCTCCACTGTGGTGCCAGCATCGCCTGCTGGACATGTCGGACAGAGATGGCTCCCTCAGTGGCCGTTCACATGGAAGGACACCACCAAGAGAGCTCAGCAAGATGCCACCAGCCCCAACAGAAGCCCCTCTGACTCCTCGGCTCCTGGTTGATATAGCCCTGGCCTCACCCACCACCCCAGCCACAACCACCTGGGTGAGGGTGGAGCCACAAAACCACAGCTGGGCCAGGTTCTGCCTCTGGAACATGAAGCCAATGGGGAAACAAAACATTCTGCTGGGTCAACTACCTTCCCCACTCATCAACAGGACAACTCTAACTCGGGGCCCAGAACTCAGGCCCCAGCACTTCAGGGATGCATTCTGCCATGAAGAGAGTGCTTCACTGCTGTATCACCTTACTCATTAATTCATTTAATTGTGCATTCATTATGTTTCCTCTGGGACAGACTGACACAACCAAAGGCTTACCTTCAGGATTTATTATAGGTACAAAATTAAAGAAAATATTGCGAAATTGTAACAACATCATTCAGTATTACCTTGAAAATCTGTTACTTGCATGTTATCAACATGCAGGTCTGGCACCGCTGTACCCTCCGCTTTTCCATGTGTCATGCAAGAGGGAGTCCCATGATCTTAGCAAGTGGCCTGTGGCAGTCAACACCCCTGACTTGTGAGTGCCTTCTGCTGCCACAGGCTTCCAGAGGTTCAAAACCACCCCCCACTCTGCAGCATCTCCCACTCTGCAGCATCCCCTCTCTTTCCTCTTGGCATTAACTTCCTGTCCTCTGTTTTTCAGTTCTGGTGCTGTGAACTTGCCAGTAACATACCCACAAAAACTGTTGCTGAAGTCAGTTGCACGGTGGGTCCCGCACACCCCTGCCAAAGATCTGTGAAAAGTTTAAGACGGCAGGTACTCACCCTGGTGAGCTCAGTTAAGGTCGCTTGAGGTTTTATAGCAAATTCCTGGGCCTTGGGGTCTCATTGTACAGTCACATTCATTTATCCCTCTGGGTCCCTGCCCACAGACTCATTCTGTTCTTTAGCCTTTCTAAGCCTAAGTAGAAAGGGAAAGAAATAGTTCTGTACTCCCTCCCTCCCTCTTCTCATCTGCTTACAGCTTGGGCCAGGAAAAGTAAAGAGTTTGGGGCTTGCACTTTCCCTGCAGCCAGAGCAGTCTTTGTTGGAGGCCTGTCCGGTGACTCACACGGAGATAGAGATGGGCACTTTCCCAGCTCTGCAGTGAAGGAGGAGCGGTGCCGGCTCCTTCAGAGAGAGGTTGCTTGTTCAAGTTGAGCAGCTGTTAACAAAGACTGCGGAGTTTTAAATAACCCAAATAAATGAAATCTCTTCTCCCTCTTCAGTTAATCAGGCCTTGCTTTCTTTGTATGTCAAAAACCTTCTTGCTTTCCTCTTACCCAGACAGTTTTTCATGGCAGATAAAAACTGAATGTAGGACATAAACAGCCAGTCCCATGGACTGAATGAAGCCTCATTTCCAGTGGCTTCATGTCTTGTGGATCGGCTGCTTTTGTCATAGTAAAGCACAAGGGCTGGCATAAGCTTTTCTCATGGCTGGCAACTTCTTGTGATTCATTCTCCTGTGTGATTTCTCTGGTGTCTAGTAAGATTTATTCTACAGCTTTTCTCTTGGGAAGGGGAAGGCTGCAGAGATCCCTAACTATGGGGAAAGAAATAAGACAGAGGAGCTGGTGCCATCTCTCCTAGAGACATCATGGAGTGGCAAAACCCTAGTCCATGACTTTGAACACTTGGAGCTGCAGACAGATCACTGGTGGGATGGGAGTGCAAGCCCATGTCATTTGCGGTGCAGTAGCTGCTCTCCCTGACTTCTCCATGCCCTGTGTTACAGCAATCACTTCGCAGCATTTGCACGAACTGGGTGATTATTTCCTCTGCATCAGCACAGAGGAGTTAAGGACAATGTGAAAACTTATGTGCTCTCTAAAGCATCTCTCACATTCTTTCCTCTTGCAGAAAGGAAACTGGACTTGAAATGCATGGAGCTCTCCAGGAGGATAAGAGGCGGAGCTCTGGAAGCACTGACAGGCTGAGGAGAAGTAAGCAGGGTCTGTGTGGAGAAAGCAGAGCTTGTGAGCCTCCTTAAGGAGCTGGTCCTGAAGTGTGCATGTGGAAACCTCAGATCAGACCTTTAGTTGACACCAGTGTCAAGCCCATATTGGTCATAGATACGGTCTGAAGGGGTGGCTGGGGGTTTTATTAGGAATCTCTTTTGTAGCACGCTAGCAGTGCAAGGCATTTTTGAAACACCTTCAGAAAAGATTACTAACAGACATACAATCATTAATTATTTACCTTGCAGTAGGTGAGCAGAGGTCCCGATATGCCAGGACTTACATATACACACACATGGACACACACAGAAACCAGTTTCCTATATTATCCTCTGAGGATATGGTGTAAATAAAACCACAGACAAAATCCATAAATAAATAAAAGTGCTCTGCCCTGTTACCAGTGAAGTCAAGAGTTTCTCACTAAAGATACTGAGAGCAGAATTAGCTGTGGGATATTCCTGGAGCACGTGGTACTATGGAATGGAGATAGGGAAGGAGGGAAGTGCCAAAACACAGTGGAGGTGAAATTCGTGTGCCCTCGCTCAGCTGCCTGAAGCACAAGGTCCAAGTCTGAGCTAGTTCGCACGTGGCAGAAATGGGCATCTGAAGAGGTGCTTTCAGCCCATCAGTGGTCAGAGCACTGGCAAGTCCCTCACACGTGGTGATCTCACCTTGAGACATAGACTAGCACAGATGGATCCTAGCCAACATTCTCTGTTGCCTTTCTCTCTCAGCACAGGTAAGCAAGCGAGCAGCAGTACAGATAAAAATTGCAGCTATTAGTCAGAAAATGCTAACCAAAACTAACCAGCCTAAAGCCTGTGTTGCTAGGAAACAAGCTGCCTCTTGCTATGCATTGCTGCCATTTGTATGCATCCACTCTTCTGATTTTCTTATTAATATTCTTTGCCTCAGACCCAGTAAGAAATTTCCACTACCAGTTAGCACAGAATCCAGTCCTCTCCAGGTCCCACAATGGTTTAATTTAACCTCAGACTGCTGGTGCAAGTGGCTTCAGTTACTGTGTTTTAGTCAGGCAGAAAACTGGCAGAATTCACATGCCCTGTATGCACATGGACATAGAATCATAGAACTGTAGAATCAAATCATAGAATCATAGAATGGTTTGGATTGGAAGCAACCTTAAAGATCATCTTGTTCCACCCCCCCTGCCATGGGCAGGGACACCTCCCAGTAGACCAGGTTGCCCAAGGCCCCATCCAACATGGCCTTGAACACTTCCAGGGATGGGGCATCCACGACTTCCCTGGGCAACCTGTTCCAGTGTCTCACCACCCTTGTAATGAAGAACGTCTTCCTTGCATCTAATCTAAATCTCCCCCTCTACAGTTTAAAGCCATGACCCCTCATCCTATCACTACAAGCCCTTGTAAATACTCCCTCCCCAGCTTTCTTGTAGGCCCCTTTCAGATACTGGAAGGCTGCAATGAGGTCTCCTCAGAGTCTTCTCCAGGCTGAACAACCCCAAGTCTCTCAGCCTGTCCTCACAGGAGAGATGTTCCCACCCTCTGATCAAACAGGGACAGCTGAGCTTTGCAGGACATAGAGGCATGTGGTGCCTTCTGGTTTTCCAGCCTTTCCTGGAGGTTTCTTCCTTTCAGTGATGCTGTTGCCTCTTGTACGTCTTAAGGAACTAACCTTTCTGCTCGTGACTTTCCAACTGTATCTAGAGGGAAACCCGGGCAAAAAAAAAAATAATCCTCCTAAAATTATTTTTCTTCGGACAAGCTACACTGATAGAAGTATCTTTAACCTGTGTTTTTATGTTGGTGCTAGGGAGCTCTATTGGTTTACTAGATTTGAATTTAAGTCAATGTAGTTAAATCAATACCCAACCGGAGTGGAGATTAGGTTCCCCATTGATTTTAAGTGTGCCAACACCAGTAGAGTTTGTAATTTACAAGCCCAAATATATTGATTGGAGGCAGCTTTAAATCTTTCTGGTCACGTTGCATGAGCTGCATCTGAGCTGGGAGCTGGAGCAGGGTTTCCAATGATGCGTTCCCGATCTGCTGATGGTTGCTGATATATGAAGTTTCCTGACAAAACACTACATGTGACTGCTTCCCAATGCAGTTCCATCAGAAAACAGAAGTTTAGCAAAAATCATGGGTTTTGCTTTTTCAAGATGTTTTTTCAGGTGAGTTTATTTAAAGCACGTCTTTATGTTCTGAGGGTTAGGAAGGGGCTCTGCCTGCAGTGCCATCAGCACTATGGGAATGCCATAATCTTGGTCCAGGCAGGGCTAGGAGAGCTCTGACCAGCAGAAGTCTCTGTCTAAGCACTAGCTGATAAAGACGATCTTCAGCAGCCAGAAACCACATTGCTGTGTAACCTCACACGAAGGTATTTGGCACTGGCTGCAGCTTCCACAGGCAGCTCCTTGGCCACGAATCCATCTTGACTTTCCTGGAAGGCTCTTGCCTTTCATCTTAGCAGTGAAGGAAGGAGATAGGGTCCCTGCAGATAACTCTGTCCGTTACATGTTACTGAATAAGGCAGAATCCTGGAAAAAACAGTCTGAGTGCTTTTCAGAAATATTTATGTAGAGCACAAAAGACAAAATGAAAGTGTTTCACCTTGCACTTGTAATCTTATAACGGCTGGGAGAGTCAGTATGGCATAAATGTACGTATATGTTCCCTTGTGGGGATTATTCCATAATCCCCAGCTCTTCCCTGTTTGGGAATAATTCTTGAAAAGTCTGCATTTCCCTTTACTTGTTGTCTTTGCAGCAGTTTGCCATGGACATGCAGTCTAGTGCACTTGAAGGTATTGTACAAAAAACTTAAGCTCTTTAGACCTACTATAAATGCATCTCTTCCCACCTTGGTGTATTATACTTTGCCAAAATCTATAGATATCCAAGAGCTTCACCACCTCATTTTACCCTGTTAAACTGAAGTTTTCAGAGGATTTCAACAGAATTTGAGGTCTCTGCTCTCTTATTCTCATTTTGGCATTCTTCAAATCCCTTGCAATCAGGGATTTATACAACAGATGGCAATACAACCGGAAAATCCCACTATTCCAGGACATTCTGCTCCTTTAACGGGATTGTTTGATATGTATACAGGTAAAGCCCGTGAGCTTCATTTTAGGTACAGAAAATGAAGGTGCAGGAATATCAGCAGAAGGCCATAAAAGGAAACAACTCATAGAAAGAAAGCAGAGGGCTTGTTCATTGTGTTCCTACCTTAAAAAGTCCCTGTCTCCCTGTAGGAACGAGCAGAATCCCTTCCAGCCTCAACAGAAAGGAATGTGTCATCCCCCATCCTGGGTTGCACTGCCCAGGAACCCTCACACTGTGAAAGGTGTGCTTGGCAGCAGGACAGCTTACAACATACTGAGTCCTGAGCGAGCAGGTTTGGCCTTGACAGGCAGGATCTGCGGTGGTCCCAAAGCCTGAGACTGGCAGCAGATCATCTAATGACAGAAAGAAGCTTCCTCTGGTAACTTGACTCATCCTGGGAAAAGTGAGACTTACTTTCTATGAGCTGGCCAAGAAGGCCAATGGCATCCTGGGATGCATTAAGATGAATGTGACCAGCAGGTTGAGGGAGGTTCTTCTCCCCTCTACTCTGCCCTAGTGAGGCCACATCTGGAGTGTTGTGTCCAGTTCTGGACTCCCCAGTTTAAGAGACACAAGGAACTACCAGAGAGAGTCCAGTGGAGGCTACAAAAATGATGAGGGGACTGGAGCATCTCTGTGATGAGGAAAGGCCGAGAGCACTGTGTGTGTTTAGAAGAGAAGACTGAGAGAGGATCTTATCAGTGCTTATCAATAGCTAAGGGCCAAGTGTCAAGAAGATGGGGCCAGACTCTTTTCAGTGGTGCTCAGTGACATGACAAGAGGCAGTGGGCACAGACTGGAACACAGGAAGTTCCACCTAAATGTAAGGAAAAACTTCCTTCCTTTGAGGGTGCTGGAGGCCTGGCACAGGCTGCCAAGAGAGGTTGTGGAGTCTCCTTCTCAAGAGACTTTCAAAACCTGCCTGGACATGGTAATGTGCAACCTTGCTCTAGGCAAACCTGCTTTAGCAGGGGAATCTGAGTAAATGATCTCCAGAGGTTCCTTCCAACCCCAACCATTCTGTGAAATGCCTAAAAGTTCATTTCTGAACCTTGAAAGCCTTGTCTTGTCTGGAAAACCTAGACTTGAATCACTTGACTGAACATGCCTCTCTAGTGCCATTTGGGATGCCCTAGGATGCCCAGTGTGACTTCTAGCTGGGATGGAAGAATGTCCATCTCCTGGCAGTCCTGTGTCATACCTGCCCTTACTGGGTGTCTCAGTTGAGAAAGCTTCAAATGGCTCTAGATACATGTGTTGAAGTCACTGAATCAAGCCTATCTTGTTTGGCTTTGCAGTGAATTTTCAGTATTGCCTCTCACTAATACAGGTAGACGGACAGACGGAGGCATAACTATGTATATATATTTATTTGTAAGCTATGTGGGTACATCTCCTTTAAAAAAGGAAGTGGAGAACTACATGAAAATTAGTCTGTCAAATGGGGTTGATATCCTCTGACAAGCAGGTAGAGACTCTCAATAGATTTTATACTAATGCACTATAATTTTATTACAACCCAGTTGGCTCATTCTTGGCTAATGAGAGAGCTTGAATCCACCTGCCCAGCGGTGCAGTTCTTGTATGAGGGAGGGAAGTGTTCCATTCCTATGGACACCACTGGTGGCTATCAGAAAATCCAGACCCTTGAAACTATAGCCTCTGTTGACATAATTCTGCTGACTTCAGCAACAACTCATTTTTTCTGTTACTTTCATGGAATTCACTTGCAGCCCAGCAACTGAAGTCTCCTTAAGATTGTTCTTCCAGTTAGAGGTCTTCTGCTGTCTGCTGGTCTTTTCAGATCTCCCAAGCTGACCTGGGACTAGGAAAGATCACAACCATAGTGAAGTCAAAAGAATTTAAAAATGCAGTTTTCTCCTCTCTGAGAAAGGGACTATGGAAGCAATCTTTCACGTAACACAAAACTTTCATTTCTAAATAGTCTCAAGGAAAAAAATGTGAGAGCTAGAATCATCAAAAGGCACCAGGTTTCTTCTCTGTATCCACTAATTACTAGTTATTCACCATCTTCCTGACGAGATCTTCCTCCACCTTCAGATGTGGTAGCTGGATCTCAGAGCTGAGATCTCCATTTCACAGCAGGCTCAACCAGCTACTACATGAGCGCTCTGCTGCTCACCTCCTCCATGAAAATGGCAGCACAACCCCAGGACAATTCTTCTAACAGCCACATTTTGGAGGAGGTAGGGCAGAAATTCATTATCGGCCAAACCATATAATTCAGTCTTCATGCTGGTAAAGATAACTTGGAATAGGAATAGTTCCTTCTGCATCAGTAATGAACCAAGGACCTGCTTTTGTGTTAAAGTTACTTGTCTTTTGGATGTGCTCTGTCCCTTCCACCTTCTTAAGATTTTCTAGCACTTCATAAAAGAGCAGAGTATTAACTCTGGAAATGTGGCCAAACACACCTTACTTGAAACCTTCCTGCCTACCTCCATTTTCCTCCCAGGCACATATGTATAAGATACTCTGGCATTTCTCTATCCAAATCTACCATATAATTTTGCAGAGAGGTATAAAACTATGTACAAATACACAAACTGGTATTTCATTGCCAAAGCATTTCAAGAAATGCATTAAATTGTGTTGCCTAAAGTTTGCAAAGTATGAGAGTTTCCCCTGTGGCCAAGAATATATCTTGATATATAGATATATAGATATTTAGATCTTGGTTCAAGACCTCTTGTCTGCTCAGCTATGACTTATTTGCCTGTGGGGTGACCATGGAGCCAGGTGTGCACGTAAGAATAGACTCACTTTTGCCACATGTCAAATGAGCTTAGCTGAGGCCAAACAATCTCCATCGCCCTGTGGCTCGGTGGGGGTTCCTGTGCAAAATTATTTAGAGGAAAAGGCACTCAGGTCACACACAAGCTTAAGTAGCAGTTTTTAAATTAAGAAAGAAAATACTCACTTTGAGTAAAACATGGGAGTGGAAATGTTTTGTATACCGAGCGGGACTCCCGCACCCGGTTAACTGGTGCAGAAATAGCTGCCATCAGCCCACAGCGTTCTGGAGCTGTCTCGTTCTGTAAGTTGACATTTGCTGATGCCAGCAAACTCAGCAGCCCAAAAAGCTATTTTCTCCCTACTGCTGAGCCCACCATTTCACAGACTCTGGCAAAAGAGGTGCCTTCTGTCTCCCAGCATCACATGCCAAGAGAAAGCCTTTTGTCAGCCTACAATAGAGCTAGTGGCAGAGAAGGAAGTTGGGAAACACTAGTTACTGTTGCTGGCAAGTCAGCCATAAAGGAGGGTTCTGCCAAAAGGACACAGGCTGGGATCTGACCTCCCATTCTGTGCTCATAACTAGTGTATATAGGTGAAGCCATCTCTTGTAGGGAGCACTGGAGGCAGGCTGCGTGCTAAGCTGAGCCAAGAACTCCTTGGGAGTCAACAGCATTGTTAGTGCTGGGGAAGAGATCCGGGTCCGTGTGGGAAACACGGACAATGCCTCCCCTCAGTCTGAGGGATTTCTGGCACTCGGGCAATTGCTGTGAATCTCAAAATGCAGCTATGAAATTGGTAGCTATGCCAAATTAATTCATATCCTGGAAGAGGAGGGCAAGACCAGGAGGGTGCCACTGAGCAGCTTTCAGGCTGGCAAAATTTGGCATCTTTTTCATTTGCTAAAATCTTCCTTCTTAGTAGTTGGTGGCTGCCCTCTCTCTTTGTGCATCATCAGCTCTGTCAGAGCAGCAGGAGGAGGTGCTTTTGGGCACAGGAGATGTGTTGTATCAGTCCTCTCTGGAGCCTAGCAGCCTCTGCTGCTCCTCTTCCCGCAGTTGCCCATGCTAGATCTGGTGGGACATGATGGGGTGATCCTCTGCATCTGCTATGGGTGGTGCAGAGCAGTAGAGGGGTGCGGGGTGGGACACTGCCCTGATAGCACGGTGCTGAGTGCTGAGGAAGGATCCGTTCCCTCCCTGCTAAAGGGCTCTTGCTGTCTCACCCCTGCTAGAAGCTGCACAGAGCCATAGGCACATGGCAGTGCATTGCTGATTACTCCAGGGTAAGTCCTCAGACTCTCTTTAACAAGCCCAAGGGCTCAGAGACTTTTTTTTAAGTGAAGTCTGCAATTCTGGCCTTTTTACACGCCTCTGGGAACCAGGAGTTTTAATCACAGCGGTACCAACTCCTTCATCCAGCCTTAAACAGCCCTACAACTGCTTGACTCAGCTCTTCCACACCTAAATCACGCTCTGGATTGCCATTGCCTTCCATCTTCAGAAGGCATTTTGCTGCAATAAGATTTTCAAAGTTGCTGCTTAAATTTGGCTGTTAATTTTACATTTGAGGCATGGGAATTAAATGGTCAGATTTTTCCAAGCCTGCAGCACCTTGAATGCGCCCATGACTTTTGTTCTTGCCAAATATTTGTTCTTGAAGGTAGAGTTAAACAGACCTGGGTTGTGGTTTATCATGACCTGATTATATCGCCATGAAGCTGAAGGATGGGTGTGAGAGGGAAGCAGCTATTTAAAAACCGTTTTCATCAAAACCAGAGCATTCTATGAGAGCAGGACAGCTGTTTGATGCGTTGTGGGCACTGAGATGGGAATTCCTGCCTGTTTAATCCTGGCAAAACCGACCCCAGCAAGTCAAGCGGTGAAAAGCTGCACCTGTGAGCTGTGCATGTGCCTGTTGTGCGGTTGGGAACAACAGAAAAAAGAAGTTGAAAGACTTGATCAAACAAATGAAACCTGAGGTGTGGAAGCTATTCAGAGGTTAAATGGCAACAGCTCCATCATGGACCATCTTGCATGCTCAGCTGAGAGAGGACTCAGCGGTTCGTGGTGAGGAGCCATCTGTGCTTAGAAAAATTTCCAAATGTCTGTAAAAAGGACAACCCTCTGTTAAAACTTCTGTAGTTGAGTTACCATCCCCTGGAATGGTGCTTTCCATTACTGGCAGTAACTCCAGTTACTGCCTGGAGTTCTGGATAACTAGCTTTAAGGATATTACAGCGCTGCCTTTGGATCGCCGCCTGAGAGGGTTCAGCAAGGAGCTGAGGCAGTGAAATGCCCACAGAGTCCCGGTGCAGAGGCAGCAGCAAACCTGCCATCTGTGTTTGGCTCAGGCGCTGTAAGCGAACATTAAGCAAGTGCGTTACATCAACACACACACACGTATTTCAGCCTGTCAGTCGGAAACTGCCGTGTTGCCTATGTGGGCAGGCAGACATTGAAGGGCAGCCCCCTCCACCCGTGCCTGATTGGGGTCAGGCAGTTGGTACCCAACTTAAGTTATCTGACAATTGCTGTGGTTCCTGGACTCAACGAATGAAGTTTGTTATGTCACTTGCTTCTTCTGCTTGAGATAGATTTTATGTAGTCATAAACTAGATGACACTGAACTGGGAGGAGTGGCTGGTGCACCAAAGGATCATACTGACATCGTGACGGAGATGGGCCAGAGAACTGGACCAACAGGAACCTTGTGAAGTTAAAAAAGGAGAAGTGCAAAATCCTGCACCTGCAGAAGAACAACCCCAGGCACCAGTATATGCCGGGACCACTCAGCTGGAAAGCAGATTGGCAGAAAAAGACCTTGGTGGACAACAAGTCAAACATGAGCCAGCACAGTGCCCTTGCAGCAAAGGCAGCAAATGGTATCCTGGGCTGCATTAGACGAAGTACTACCAGCAGGTTGAGGGAGATGATCCTTCCCCTCTACTCTGCTCTCATGAGACCCTACCTGGAGTACTTTGTCCAGTTCTGAGCTCTCTAGGACAAGAGAGACATGTACAGATTGGAGAGAGTCCAGCAAAAGACTGTGAAGATGATTAAGGGTCTGGAGCATCTCTCCTATGAGGAAAAGCTGAGAGAGCTGGGACTGTTCAGCCCAGAGAAGAGAAGGCTCAAGGTGTATCTTATGATTGTATACAAAGACCAGAAGGGAAGGTACAAAGAGGACAGAGCCATTCTCTATTCAGTCGTGCCCAGTGACAAGACTAGAGGCAATGGGCACAAACTGAAACATGGGAGATTCCCTCTGAACATCAGGAAAAACTTCATTACTTTGAGGGTGATCAATCACTGGCACGGGTTATCCAGGAAGGTTGTGGTGTCTCCATCCTTGAAGATGTGCAAGAGTCATCTGGACACAGTCCTGGGCAACAGGCTGTAGGTGGTCCTGCTTGAGCAGGCGGCTGGGCCAGATGACCTCCAGAGGTCCCTTCCAACCTCAGCCTTTCTGCAGTTCTGTGATCTGGTTTCTTAAGTACAGGATCTTGGCCAAGGCATGACTATCCATTTTCCCGAGCATCAAGAAAGAATGTTGCAAAGTAAACAAAGCCAAGATTAAATTGAAAGTAGCAAAATGATTGAGGACCCCATTTGGATTAATCACCTAGCTCCGATCAGGGCCATCACAAGTGCAGGCTTTTAGTTCAAGTTTTTAAAAATAGGCTCCCAGAAAAGAAAGATCATTTACCTAAGCAGTCATATAATGAGATTATAATTGCTTTGGTAAGTTTTTTTTTTTCCATAAAAATGTTCTTAGCAAGAAAGGTGACTTCTTTATACAGAGAAAAAAGATTTTTTCTTAATTTAAAGGAAATGTTAATGTTTTTGAAGTGTTTCTACAAAACACCTAAAGGCTTGCAGGGCAATACAACCCAAAATACAATTATACATTTTAAAAATATCTCAGTATGTTGCTCTTTTAAATTGATTCTGGTTTTATTAATTACAAATCACTGCGGCGCTGAGATGAAGACCAGGTTTTCTTCAGTGAGCATACAGAACACAAAGAATAATATATGGCTTAAATCCTGTATGATGATGTATTTTAAGCCTCCTTCTGTGAGGGAAGAAGGAAATGCAAGTAATTCTCCCTGCACTGGAAATTTCAGAGTGAAATTTTGTGGCCCGTATGTGACACAGGGCACCTGGCACAGTTCCTCATGGCTCTCAGATCTGCGGATCCATCTGTTAGCCACGGAGACGTGGTTGGTTAAGAACTCAGTGCAAGGAATTGGGTGAATTTATTCAGAGAGGTAATTGTCACATTGTAATTAGCATAGTCAAGCAGCAAAAGGCAATTCTAAGGGTGAGAGGTAATGACAGTGCCTTGAAGTTAAGTAGTACTGACAATATTTTTTAGGTAGATATGAGAATTCAAAAAAGAGATCAGTGGGAATTAAAAGAACCCGGAAGCCCATCTTTCCTGTCCCAGACATCGCTCCCTTCTTTTGCATGCCCCATAACTCTGCTTTATCCATGCCCAAATCAGATTCCTGGTCCCTGAGGGCGGGACTGTGCCGTAGCCTCGGCTGCTGTGGCGTCCCCCAGCTGAACGTTTGGGCTCCTCCATTTGCCTATATTTGCATGCTGAAGAGCCCATCCCCAGCACAGAAGGCCACAGAGCAGATTTCCTCTCCATGATACTAATTAGCCATCTGTGTTGTGCAACTGGAAGGGGGCTTGGCTCAGCCAGTGAAGCAGGAAAGAGGCAGCCAGAGAACGATTCCCCAGATCTAGGCTTGACTGGCTTTTCTGTTTACACCGGAGCAGAGCCTGCCTTTTGCTGCAAGGAGCAGTAACACAGCTGCAGACCAGCAAAGGGAAGGCTGAGACTCCTCCACTTCCCCATGCAGTTATGTAGAAGCTGGAAAAATCAGAGTTGTTTGAGAAAATCCCAGATGGGAAAGTGGCCTTCAGCTCATCCGTTTCCAAAAGGGCATCTGACAATCTGCTGCATCCATGTGCCAACCTATGCAAGCAGAGCAGTCATCCAGCAACCGGCCAGGAGGATGGAGGATGGCTCCAGGGAACTGGATCAGGCCATGAAGGTCCAGAGATGCACTTGCTGCATCTAAATATGCTTCCAAGTCTGGAGAATTGTGGCTAGCAGGTCAAAGGAGGAGAGTCTTCCCCTTTGCTCTGCTCTCATGAGACCCCACCTGAAGTACTTCAGCCAGTCTCTGGGGTCCTCAGTACAAGACCTGTCAGAGCAGGTCCAGAGGAGGACAACAAAAATATTTAGAGGACTGCAGCACCTCTCCTATGAAGAATATCTGAGAGAACTGGGGTTGTTCAGTCTGGAGAAGAGAAGGCTCCAGGGAGACCTTATTGCAGCCTTTCAATGTATAAAGGGGGCTTATAAGAAAGATCATAGAATCGTATAATTATTTGAGTTGGAAAAGAGTTCAACTGTTAGTGTAACACTGCCAAGTCCACCACTAACCATGTCCCTAAGTGCCGTATTTACACGTCTTTTAAATACCTCCAGGAATGATGACTCAGTCACTTCCCTGGGCAACCTATTCCAGATGGGGACAGATTTTTTAGCAGGATCTGTTGTGACAGGACAAGGGATGATGGTTTTAAACTAAAAGAAGGGAGATTTAGACTAGATCTAAGGAATAAATTTTTACATGGTGAAACACTGGCCCAGGTTTCCCAGAGAAGTGATTGGTGCCCCATCCCTGGAACCATTCCAGGTCAGGTTGGACAGGGCTCTGAGCAACCTGCTCTAGTTGCAGATGTCCCTGCTCACTGCAGGGGGTTTGGACTAGATGATCTTTAAAGGTCCCTTCCAACCCAAAACATTCTATGATTCTAAGTTTCTTTTATTCCTTGAAGGTGACCTGCTTTTGGAGCAATCACTAAAAATTGGCCATCGCACAGGTCTATGTTATTTTAAAAGGGCTGCACGGAGGCTAGAGTACTTATTTGTAAATTCAAAAGAAATCTTTCTATGAAGTAAAATCATTGAAGCTAAGGCAGTATTTTGTCACTGCTCTTTTGTTTTACATAATACTCGCAGTCACGCCATGTTAACATCAGAAGGTGAGAGTGAAAAATGTAAAATTGCTATTTAGTTACAAAGTTTCAGTGATATTAAAATTTTCTGGCTCAGAAGATTCAAGTGTCATTAGTGCATGAAAGGGCGTTTTAGAACAATAATATGGTCCTTAGTCTTGAATCCTTTAAACTACAAATGAAGAGATTCTGCTCCCATCTCAAGGACAACTTGTTCTCAGACAGAAGTTTTATTACAATTGCTGTAAACCAGCCATAAGAACAAGGCTCTAAATCCACCTCAGCAAGTAGTAGCACTTGTTATAAAAAGATCTAATTTATTAAGCAGTCTTCAGATTTTCCAGCTTTCACTGGTAGAAGCAACCTGCCCAGCTGGAAGATAGGGAAGCAAAGGTCATCATCTCTGTTGTATCCATTTCAGCAGTAGAATCAAGACTGAAGGCCCAGAACTTTGGTTTGGTGTAAGTATTATTTCATAATAATAATGGAGACTGGGGACATAATAATCATAATGGGACTGGAGCATCTCTCTTACAAGGAAGGGCTGAGAAACCTGGGGCTGTTTCGCCTGGAGAAGAGAAGACTGAGGGGGCATCTTATTAATGCTGATCAATATCTAAAAGGCAGGTTTTAAGAGGATGGGGACAGTCTCTTTCAGTGGTGCCCAGTAATAGGAAGAGGGTCAACAGGCACAAGCAAGAACACAGGAAGTTCTACCTAAATATAAGGAAAAAGATCTTTCCTTTGAGGGTAATGGAGCACTGGAACAGGCTGCTCAGAGAGGCTGTGGAATCTCCTTCTCTGGAGACTTTCAAAACCTTCCTGGACATGATAATGTGCAACCTGCTCAAGGCAAATGTGCTTTAGCAGATGGATTGAACTAGGTGATCTCCAGAGGTCCCTTCCAACCCCTACCATTCTGTGGTCCTGTGATTATTTGCATGGCTAAAAACTTGAACAACATCAAGACACGTCAAGACATCTTTAACACTGAGCACATGCACGTATCCAGCCAACTTTGACAGTCATCCTGGTTTTAGTTCTGCAGTAGGATGGCTCAATTTGTTGAAAAAGACTTTGGTTTAGCTCCTTGTTTCCAGCTTTCTGTAATCTTACCAGCTGGGTTTAATTTTTATGTGGTTTTTTTCCCAGCTCCTCAGTGGCCAGCACAAGTCCCTTATGGGGACAAGCATGTTCACAGTCCCACAAAATGATTCCCCGTTCCTGGGAAGACAGAAAGGGCCATATGCAGTGTCTACCTCCAGCTGATCATTTAGTCCTGTCGGGTTTTAGGTGTTCCAAGGCAGGAGGTTTTCACAGTCTCCTGGAAGCAAGGTTTTGGAGTTCACTGAGTGGGCCTGCTCAAGACTTTCAGAATTCAGATTTCCAATGGAACAATCTGGGGATTTTTTTTTTACAAGAAGGGGCATTTTTTTGCTGAAGGCTTCAGCTGTAGAGTTAGCTGGAATTCTTCAAGCATCAGATATTATGATTAAGTCTTAAAAGTGTCAAAACATTTAGAAATTTCAGAAAATGCGTTAAAAAAAAACCCTTCAGAAAATTTGCTGTGCGTTTGAAAAAACTGGTTTACTATTAAATAAATTATTTTGCTAATCAGTCTCAATTTTTCCTGTTGAGAAACACAGACTGCCGTAACTAGATGAGACTAATGGTTCCCCTAACCCAGTCACCTACCCTCAGCGAGGCCTAAGAGCAGGTATAACAGAAGATGGAAGAAACTCTCAAGTCATTAGGGAGTGTTTTGACTACCATCGTCAGCTTCTTTTTTAACCTCAATCCCTATGCTTCTCAGATAAACACAGAACCTTATCTTATAGCTTATCTTACTGGTTTCTTGTTGCACGTCCAGCTGAGCTCTTCAAACCTTCCCTTGTGAGCTGGTCCCTCTGCCATCCGCGTTGCTCTTCTCAGAACTCTCTTCTGTTTAGCTTCATCAAAGTAGCGCCAAGTTGCTTCTAGCTGTATTTCATGGTTTACAAACACTCTCTCAACATCCTAGTCATCTTTTTCCATAGAACTTATTATATAAGTGTATATTATATATATTATATATTTGTGTATAGAAAGTATATAAGACGTAAGGAAGCCTGAAGCTCAGCTGGTTTTCACCTGATGTCTGGGCAGTCTGAAAGGAGGTAGAGGGGAGAGCAGGAGACTGGATTTTTTTTCCTCTGATCATCCTTTCAGACCTCCGTAGTCTGAAGGCAGTGGAGCTCTACTGATCATCACCAGCTCAGCTTTAACCTGAACCTTCCTTTGGTGCAATGAACATAATCCTTCTGCAGGCAGCACAGAAGCAGCAGACACAGGCTGAGGCTTATGGCAGCATGAGGAAGAGGAGATGCTGAGGCCAACCCCCACCAGACAGACATGGGTTTGGGAGATGTTTAGAGGGTCAGTGCTACTGTAGGGGCATAATGATGGGGAAAGAAGGGACAACAAAGAAGCACAAAAGCAGGATGACATGCTGTAAAACTGGCTCCTGCAAAGACATCCAGCTAGGCTTAGTCCCTGCTGTAAGTGTGAGGCACCTGAACTAAATCTGACCCAATGTCTCCTGCTGAGAAGAGAGTAGAATATCAACCATGCGAAGGAAAAATTTCACTTGAAGGAATAATACTGAAGACAGGTCAAGAGTCAACTGAAATTCACCTTCTCCATCACCACTGGCTATGTCCAGCTTGCTGAGGCATTAAACCAGTACCTTTCAGCTCATCATTAATTTATGAGCAAATTCAGGAAGAATAAAGCGAGTCTTGTCACTTGGCCTAATAATATCACACACAGAAATGTGGTTGGCACGCTTGGTAGATTGGTGCAAGGAGATCTGCTTGAATGAAATAAACCTTGAACTCTGTCTTTAGCATTAGCTAGAGCGATGGGCTTAAGCCAAAATCAAATAGTCCCAAGCTGTGAGGAGGTTGAGCCCAGGCCCGACTGCTGGGGCTTATGGCTGTCACCTCTTCGGTGTCACCACCAGTTCATTTTGGATGTTCTCAGCTTGTGAAGATTTCTCATGTTGTCTTTAAACTCAGGACAAGACTCAGGGATTAATTACCCTTGTCCTGATCACTTGTCTTACCATTACAATGGAGCATTTAGCCCTTTTTGTTGACTGAAAAAGCATCTCTGTGGCTCTCACAGCAAGCAGGCACTGAATGTCCTCCCTCCTCAGAGGTAATACAAGAAGACACCTGATTTTTAGAACAACTTCTTCTCTAAGGCATGCATCTGTGCTATGTGGTGACTTTCAGTGGTCATGACTTGCTCATGCAGCTATTCTTTGCATAGACTAGTGCCCCTGTAAATTCACAAAGATCTCAGAAAAAGCTGAATAGAGGCTGGTATGGACAGCCGAAGGCCTGGAAAGAATTGAATGTAGTTTGTTGGCTGACTGACTTGCTGAAATAATTATTTGGATTCCAAGGACGCCTTCCTGTATAATGAAAGATGTGTCAGATCGCCCAAAGTCTTAGCTGTGCTTCACTTTGAAATGACTGTTCCCATCCTAACCCCAAGTACTGTTCCCACATAAAAGCAGTTATTTCTTTGGTTGGCTAGTCCTGCCTTTCTGTTTGACTTCTCACAGCCATTAAACCTGTCTGGTGTGTGTCCAGTGCCATCCATACTGCTCAGCTGGTCCCTGTGCATGAGTCTCTACCTAGCCTGTTGTTTATCCACAACAAATGTCCCAGCCACTGTGGTCTACAGAACCTTTTTGCAACCAACATCCAGGATTTTCTGGACATGCTGGGAGCACCTGAGCTCCCTTGTTCAGTACAGTCATGGTGAAATGATTTTATCAATATTCTCATCTGCTAAAGCATCAAGTACCCAAGTGGTACCATACCTAGCCCAATCATGAGATAATATAAACACTCAAAAATGTAGAGCCAAGTTTAGAGGATAATGCGGAAAAACCTCCTAGAGGATTTTACTAGTTTCTCTCAGGCATTTTTATGAAGCCCAAGGATTAGTAAAGGGAAATGTACTTAGAGGGGACTTGCTCTACAAGAAATAAGACAGTCTCTAAACTTTTGTTTATGTCTGGACTCAAACTGATCTTCTTCCAAGGATCTGAATATTTCAGTGATTTCTTGAAAACGTTTGCATGTGCCTGTTTTCCTGCTGGGGCCCAGAACTGGGTGGAGGCACCAGAAATCCTGTGGGGAAGCTTGTTCTGCAACACAGGTCTGGCTTCGCATCCTCAATGAGTCTGTACAACTCAAATTGATACCCAGGCTTGTGGGTACTTCCTCTGCTTCTGAAGTTCCCTGATCTGACAGGTTGATCCTGCCAGGCTTCTAGTGCCTGGAACTGGAACAACTCATAATGTTTACCATCCGTGAGACAGAGAAGTACTATTATCCACCTTTGATAAATTAGAAATGGAGAGAAAGAAGCATCCAAGGTCAGATCCAGTAAAGGGCTGAAGTGATTTAAAAGTTGAGAGGGAAAAAAACCACATGAACTTTTATCCACCTGCTGCCCAAATCAGAGCCCAAATCTTTCAGACAGGCACCCACAGTTCTGTGCAGAAGAGCAGGGCTCCACGTGGGTGCCAAATGGATCTATCTGCAATGGGCCCACTTCCAGAGGGATCCATGTCCACCCTGATGGATGCAAAGAAAGAATAGTTTGAAAGCAAATAAGAATAAGCCTCTGCGTTTAAGAGGTTATAACCTTTTATAAAGAGACAGAATATGTATAGTGGGTGGAAAAAAATGGAGTGATTACTCTCCTTTTTACTGACGGAGACAGAGATCAGATACCATCTCTGCTATCACATGCGAAGTCTGTGGCAGCACAAAACAGAAGGAACTGGGATCTTCTGGAAGCAGATGGTCTAACCACAAACTCTCCCTCCCTCCCTCACTTCCCACATATTTTTGTTTTAACAGCCAGCGTTCAGCCACTGCACACTGCAGAAGGAAAACCTTTCCCCTTACGCGGGCTGGATGGCAGATGAGCTCTAGTAGGATGCTTCCCTGGTTTTCCCCAGGGAACAGAGGGGGCCAGGAGGAGCCCTGGAAGCCTTTGAGAGGAGCTGGAGGAGGCGAGGCTGTGTGCCCAGGAGGAAATGTGTGGCCAGAGGAGCTGCAGGGACAGATCCTGTCTGTGCCATAGGAGTGTGTGCTGGACAGGAGGTAAGGTGCCCACACAGCACCCCATCTACTCCTACCTGACCAAAGCAGCCACTCATTTTCCCTTCTTAACAATGAACAGCCCAGCCAGAGCCTGAAAGTCCATTTTTGCTCTAAGTCAGTGATAGATGAACGATTTGGGGTTTTATTGCTAATAAATATCTGAGCGGTGTAATTGGAGCCAGTTATACTATTGTTATGATGACACCGATCCACGGGTGGATGCTGTTATGGCTGGACAGCTCGGGCTACATTATCTTTTTGCCTCTTTCGCCAGGTAACTTGAGGCTGCGGCACTATTGATTGAGGACCGCCTGGTGCTGTAGCGTCCGCTCCTGTAACCAAAGCCCGCCGGGGTTATGGGGCTATTGTGAGGGCTTTGTTTAGCTGCTGACAGCTCCAAGGAAGAGCATGCAAGGGTTGCAAATGTTTTTATTGTGTTAGTGCTTCTTTGCCTTGCAGACAATAGGAGTGGGCGGCGGCGAGAAGATGGTGGGCTGACTTCGGTGGAGGACAGAGCAGGAGGTGTAGTCCCCCACTTCTGAATGCTCCTGACAGCGGAAAAGGGGGTGCTTTCTCTCAGGAAGGCTGGAATGACATTATGCCTGGGCTTTCATTTTGGGTGCTCTTCTGGATGTGAATGCAGCCTGTTGATTATGCGGATGTGGAAAGCAGGCTAAGCGGATCCGATAACCTGTCATCCAAGATGCATCCTTTCCCTTGCTCAGCCCTGCTCACCTGCTTTGGGAACACACATGAAAACACTCCGTTTGACCAGCCCAACGCAAGCCCTCTAGCCATGGAGGAGGAGAAGACCGAGGCGATCTCAGCGGTGTGCCTGCCGCCATCTGCAGTAGCAGCCAGCAGTATCAAGCATGGAGGAGAGAAGGACAGCGAGATGTTCACAGCCAGCAGATGCTCTGAAAAACACATCCGCGCAAGCAGCAATTCCAGCAATCACATTGCTGCTCAGTCAGCGTCTGCTGCCATGGAGTCATCAGTGTTTGCTGCTAACGAGCTAAGCCATGAGGTTATTGCACTCTGTACTCACATCCCCCGACCATCCATCATCCACGTGCCAAAGGTGAGTGCTCTAGAAGCCACTGTGCAACAAGGTAAGAGAATCAGCTCAGTTTAACAAAGTACAAAAAGGGAGGAAAAGAATCCATAGAAGCATTTATCTTGTATTGTTTGGCATGCAGTCAAGAAAGGACTAATGGCTGTTCTTACTGAAATAACACAATATGACAGCTATAGCTTTCCTGCACTATTATCACAAGCCTTAGGGGATGTTTGTAATAATACCAGGCAATTTTACAGTAAGTTTTGTTCAGTCATCTTCCTATCTGTTGGTTATACTCACTTATTTTGGGCCTGATCTGAAATCCTTTGAAATGAACGGGCATTTTTTTCCACACTGACTTGAGTGAACTGTATTTTTGCCACCTCAACCAGGTGCCTCAAGGCTGCAGCACCAGTGACTGTAGAATCCTTCTTCCATCTTACTCTTAGCCTGTATGTGCTTGGAGGTAACAGCAAGATTTTGAGTTCAGTTTAGGTGAATTCAGTTTGCTCTTGCCTTAATAAGAAGATCACAAAGTTCAGTATATTGTTGTTGGTATTACTAAAATAATGAATAGTAATGGGCAAATAGTGCTGTTCTTCTTTACTCTTGGCTAAGTAACTGGAGATCACATCCTTCGCCCCCCCTCCCACCCAATAAACACAGAAATAGAAGCCACGTGTAACTTAACTTCTTTTATACCACAGCTTTTATTTTAATAGTCCATTCCTCTACCAATTTCTCTGACAAGCCACATGTATTCAAGGTGCCTTTCCTCACTTCCCCCTCACAGTCAGGTGATACTGTGTTTGGCAAAGATTTCTGCCCTTGTAAAAGTGTTAGGAAAAGGTTTAATGGAAGATATAGCTGCTGGAATTAAGAAAATTATCAGAACCAGCAATTCCAGGTGGGCTATGCTGCTCGTACCAGACCTGGGGGCTCTGTAGACCACTGTGTCAGTCCTGTTGCCATCAACCACAGCCCCTGTGTAGAAGGAACAACAACATAAGGAACAACCAGAGAGCAATAATTTTGTTTTTAAAAGGGAGGGCTGGCTATGGAGGTGCTGGTATATCTTAAGGGAAACTTAGAAAATGAGCTAGCTGATCATTATCTGGGGATGTCATAAGTATATTTAGCCCAGCTGCCATTCAAGGAGCCAAACCAGATGCTATCAAGGTCTTCCTCACCAACACATTTCTGTGGTTTCACTTGCACTTTTTTTTTTTCTTGCGAGGTTCAGGTTGGATGTTAGGAAAGGGTTTCACACCTGGAGGGTAGTGCAGCATGGGAAGAGGTCACCCAGAATTGGTGGGGATGCTGTGCTTGGAGGATTTCAAGACTTGGCTGGACAAAGCCACAGCTGACCTGATGTAGTGCTAGCAACAGTTCTGCTCTGAGATGAAGGTTCAACAAGAGACCTCAAGAGGCTCTTTCCAGTCAGTGCTTCTGTGGTTGTGTGATATATGGATTTTGATGCATGTACGCTGCTTATTAGCATGAGGCAGTGGGACCAGACTGAGGCATCTCTTTGCTGTCACTGAGACAGCAATGCAGATGGTGGTGCCCTTGGCCCCTCCTTCTGCTCCTACCTGCTCCCTCCCAACTACTTCACCCTGCCTTTGCTCTGCTGTGCTTCTCTGTGCTATCAAAGCTATTGCCAATATCTACCTCATCCCATGAGTGTCCACTGTAGCAGAAGAGGTTACCTATGTTGGGCCCAGACATCTCTAACCTCCACTGGCCAGTGGTGTTCGAGCAAGCAATGCTGAAGGGCCAACACTGTACTGATCCAAAGATGCTCCCATGCGTTTGTGGTGGTGGAGCAGTAGTTCTGCTGACTGACCTGCACCAGGGATTTCTCTGGGAGTACACATTGTCAGATTTAGGAGTACAAATATATAGGAATCTCAAATCAGAGGGGTAGTCAGGAAGAATAGGCCCCACCGCTCTGGAAAATTCGGGTGATTCACATTATTCAATCATCCAAGTCACCACATCAAATTGTCCATCATTGTTCTGTTGGTTTTTTTTTAAGCACAAGACCACAAAAACAAAAACATCCATCAGGTTCATGTGTGGTCCTGCCCTGAAGTCCCTGCTGAACATCATCTTCTAAGTGCCTTCATGTTTTCCTGTCACTGGGGAGGCCTGTCCTGTGAGGAAAATCCTTGTCACAACTAAAAATTGGACTTTCCACTGCCCCTCAGCATTGAGACCTTCCTGCCAACTTGGTCTGTGGGGTCTTGGTGCCACTCGTGAAGCCCCATACATGAGGAGCACTTCTCTCTGCATGACATACACAGCCCAGATGTTGCATCATATCAGTCCAAGGCTGCCAGGGCACTCTGGTACCAAGGTGCAGAGCTGAGCCAATTTTGATGGTATGTTGGAGAGAAACAGGACACCCACAGAGGTCTTGGTGTCTGAGTATCCCTGTCCAGCTTTTCTATGAGGATCTCTGCACCAGAGAGTTGGTTAGTGGCTGTTCTTGGTGCCTTATTGCATAGCAGTGTCCTCCCTCTCAGCTCTGCCCATCGGCACAACTGGTTTTAAAATGTTAGTACTCTCAATGATTGCCCTCCCAGGCAAAAAGAAAAAAAAGTAAGTGAAGCAAAATAGGAAGATGGGGCTATTCACAGAGGCTCTGTGGTGCACTGGCCAGAAGTACAAGTGCAGTGGGTGGAAGAAGGCGTGCAGTGTGTGCCAACTCTGATGGGATGAGATGAAAGCATGGCACACGGAGATACTGGGGGATTTGGACTCTCTGCCACAGTAGGGAAAGAAACATGATACATATGGAGAGGAAGAAGAGGGTCTCAGCAATAGGACTGCAGCAGAGTGTGGGGAACAGCCCTGTAATGGAGAGAGAGGGAGGTGATGGTCATGGAGCATGATGGGCTGGGGACCACACACAAAGCTCCTGGCATGAGAGGGAGGAAGAAGAGGGAAAGAAAAGGTGGTGGGAGGCACACAGGACATCTGGTATACATCTAAGGGAAGGGACTGGAATGCAGGGCTGAGGGAAATGCAGTCCACAAGGAGAGAAAGGGAAGCACAGGATCTCCAGGATCCAGGCACGGGTGGCCTTTGTGGGAGGAAGGAGAAGAACGGAGAGCACAAAGCACAGGGCTGCCTGAGAACAAGGGCTGGAGGCATTTCACTCCCCGCAGCAGAGCTCACTCGTGTCCTGAAATAATAATATCCAGACATCACTAAAGGAGCCAGTGAGGTCCAAAGGAGAAGACACAAATTTCCGTTCTCCTTGGCATATCTGAAATTCTCTTTGTATCTCAGTTTCTCCAGCTATAAACCAGACAAAAGTTGTCATCTTTCCTATGGAACCATGTGGAAATCTATAAATTAAAATAACATATACCTGCTAAGGTGCAAAAGGCAAACACGCAGTGTCAACACAGGAATCTCACAGTCCTATTCAGGAGACTTTTCATTCATGCTCTTGCATCAAATTCTTCCACAAAAGCTGAAGTAATGTCAGGAAAAATGCTCATAATCTTTTGTCTCTTTCATTTTCAAAATGACATCAGTAAGGGGCCTTAGACAAAGGCTGAGACAAAAACAACCAACCAAGGAGCCTTAGACAAATAGGCTGAGAACTCCCAGCACCAAGAGACTTGCTGTCTACCTGTCAGCGTAATCCTTTTCAAGCAGAAGATCAGTCCATTTTTCAAAAATGGCAGCATAAAATTCTAATTTGAGCATATAATATACTAATTAACAAGATATTCCAGCTGACCCTCCCCACTGGGACATGTAGTCACATATTTTGGATTACAATGGAGTTGCACGCCTGTAACCAAATCCAGAATTTGATCAATTATTCCTTTTATGAGAAGACTGCATCTGCTCCAGATGGAGCCAACCTTAAATATGATACAAACATGATCCCAACAAAAATTAGATTACCAGAGAGATTGAGTTAGACTTGTTTGGTCACAAATTACTGTGGCAGCAGTGTGCTTGTAAAAAACTGACCATCGTTTTAATGTTTAGAGATTGCCTCAGTAATAAAGCATGATTAAATGTCAATGAAGTTCTCCATGTCTAGCATCTTTGTCCTGGTTCTGACGTGTAAAGAATTAATTCTTTTGTGTTTTGTATGCTGCCTGAAGGGTCCTTATCAGACTTTACATGGCCATAAATCAAAGCTCCCAGAACTACTCACTGAAACTTGCCTGCTTAGGCTTTCAACCTCAGCTACAAGGTAAAAATTTTCCCATCTTTTATTTCCAAGTCCAGCTTTAGCCACTGATACACTGGTGTGGAAACTTAGGAGAAAGCCTTATTGTTCTGAACCAGCCACTGTGCTATGACTCCAATAAATGTTTCATGTTGACAAAAGCATATTAGTGACCCTTTCTACTAGTGATATCGTTCACCTGGCTTGAGCTCTGTTGACCTTCAGAGTTCAGTTCACGGTTGTTGTTTTTTTTTCTGAAACAAAAGAAACCCAAACATCATCCAATGCATCATGGCATCATTTCTTCACTTTTAAGCTGTTTAAGACACCAGAAAATCAGGAGCTGAGACCTTAAATGGGAGATCTTGGGAATGATATGTCTGATGAAGTAAGCTGTGCTTCCCTTTGTACCTGGGGATCCTCACTGAAATCAGTCTCATCTGTGATTTCCTACATAAAGTGTCAGTCATCTCTTGAGAGTATGTAGACCTCTTTAGAGGATGTCATAGCTACTTTGGAACCTTAAATGTGTAACTTTCACCTTTTTCACATGCACCTTCTTGATAGCTAGGTTAGTTGTTTGGCTAGAGAAGCTACAGAGCGCATTTGACCCAGCGAAGCTCATGTTTAGGTCTCTGGATGTCAACAGACAGGCTGTTGATATTATACTGACTCACAATGACTTTACTAGGCTTTGGACCAGAACTGATCTGGGTGAGAAGATATGATGACAGAGCCCCAAATTCAAAGGTATAATTGCAGCTGTCTGGAAAATTGAAAAGAAACCTCACGAATACTCCTCCCCACCCAGAGGATAAACTTCTATTATCATCCATTTTGTTCTTTGGATTTTTCTCTGGCCAGTTTGTAGGTATGGTTTTTCTCTAAAGGGTTCGAGTAACCTCGATCATCAAGGACTTGAGAGCTTGGTTCCTCCCCGCTTGACACTTTGCACAATGGATAATACCGATGCAGATCAACTGTAAAGCAGGAGGAGGGATTGCTCATTGAATGGAGATGCAGGACTTCAAGAGATGAGGACAGCTGATGGAGGGAACATATGGGTAGCTGCTTAGGTGAAGCCCTACACTGAAGTTATACCCCATAGGAAAACTCCACAAATACATGGAAAGTATGAACAGTCCATTGAAACTATTGGCACTTCTCACAGTCAAACTCACACATAGTCATGGCTTTGTAATTCCAGTTCCTAGGGACACAGTCCTTGAGAGGATTTCTGGCACTACTAATGCTCTCCTTGGAAAACAGCCAAGAGCGGTTGTGTACAAGTCCCTCCAGGTGCTGGATGACCCCACAGGCCTGAGCATCCAGCTGCTGAAGGAAGCATTTCAAGTATCCTTTGGGAGTTGTTAACTATTTTGATAACTACTTAGCAGGAAACGGACAGCATTACTTGGGGAACAGCAGCTGGTTGATACTGAACAGTTTCCTTTGCTCACCTTTACAAAGGTTTCACCCCACCCCTCAGCAGAAGAGGATCACAGTCATTTTATCAGTGTGACTGTGGAAATTGCATGGGGGCAGTCCTTTCTCCAGCACAACAAGTGGAAGTTACCTTTGTTTGCTCCAAACTTTCTCTGGTGCAAATTTGCTTTAATTTAAGCAAATAAAATCCAGAGGTTAAACCTATCCCTTGAAAGTGCTCAAGCTGGGCATTCAACTATGCACTGTGGTTGCCAGAGAAACATTAACACCCTTGGCTCCTCCAGAATTAGCACCTCAAATAACATATTGTCATTCATTGAAATTATATTTAAATTTTAACACTTTGGCAAATTCAGCTGGGAGATTATGGCCTTGGTGACTTGACCAGAGCCCTCCAAGAAGCTTGAGAAAGTCCTTGGTCAGGATTACTTTTTTTTTTTCCTCTGCTTCCTTGTGCTTTACCACCAAAACCTCTCTTAGCAGAGTATGCTACTGCAATGTTTTCCCTTCATCTTTTCCTCTTAATCTTGACTCTCACTGGCAGCTGTCTGCGGAGAGTGTGTGTGGGCCGGGAGTGCTTGGTTCTCAATATAAACAGCACCTAAGTGAAACCAGACTTTCTTATTACCTTTTTTCTTTGTGTGTCACTCCCACGTGAACACAGAGGTAATGGCACTGCACGGCACAGAGCCTTTCATCCTGGCCAACACACAACTCATTTACTTCCGTGGTCTGCACATATGCAAAATACAACCCATCCTGGGAGTAGAAGTAGCAAGCTCTGATCAAAGAGACCCCATGTTCTGTCCCAGGCTGGTGCCCAGCAGCATGGCTAGTGCTAGGCTGGCACATCTCTGCACAGACCCACAAGCACCACCACCTCTCTCCTGCCCGCAGGGTTCCCCATCCAGCAACCATCCCTTTCATCTTTCACATGGCTTTGCTTCTGTTGAGACATAACTGCTCCAGCTGTGACCCCAACCAAAATGGTGCAGTTTCCTCTGTTTCACAAGAAGCTCTTATTTTTTCATTTTCTCAGTCTAGCTCATACCCCTTCATTTCTCAGCTTGCATCAGCTAGGTTATTTTTACGGAGAGGGTCATGCAGCTTTCAGCTGCTGTTCTGCAACAGCTCCTGCATAGCAGAGTGATGAGGGACAGCCTAAGAGCTTCGCTCATGCCCTCTCTCACCCTGAAACCTATTCCAACAGCTCTTGGTAGTAATGAACCTCGTGTGCGCCAACAATAATAACAGAAATAGTAAATCTTTCATGGAGTTCTTGGAAGTCACGAGACCCTCATTTAAAGGGGATTAAGGAGGAGAATTTGTAAAGTTTCATGAAAGGCACTTCTGAAAACAAGATATTGTAACAGGAGCACTTTGAAACCTCCACTGGGAAACTGGAGACTGCATGAAACTTGACAGGTTTTGAGTTTCATCACCAACACAGAAGAGCCCAGGGTCACTGAAGAGTTCATACCCCTTCCACTCTTAGGGTGAGCATGAGGGTCCTGGGGTGCTGCTACGTAAGTAAACACTGGCATCCCATCAGCATTCTGTTTTTTGCTTTTGCTGACTTTAGCACCTGCAGAACTGGTACTGTTCAGCCTTCGTAGGCTTTCATGCCCCAGTTGCGTGTTCTCCATAGCCTTGCTTTGAACACAGCATGGATGTTATGTTAGCATTCTCCTTTTTTCTGCCTTTCAGTAAATTAAAGGGTATTCGCAGCTCTCGGGGGGAGATAAGATGCAGTTCGAATCAATGGAGTAATTACAGAAGAATTTGATACTAATGGAGCTGATTTGAATGCGTATCTAAGGATGAATGCTATGGCTCCATGCCCAGACGGTGCACACTTTCCACTTGATGAGTTATTTATGACTTGACACATCGTGGCTCTGCTGTTTTGTGGTTCAGCAGCGTTCATGTTGTTGATAAAGTAAACTCTGTCAATATTGTGCATTCTTACTGATCCAGGCCTGGCGGCTGAGCAGTCTTCCCATCTGATACAGCCATGGCCACCCCTTCTCCAACAGCAAAAGCAGAAAAGAAAGGTTGATATAGCTTCACAAAGGGCAAATCATGCGTGACTAACTGGCTATAGAAGTGCCCTTCTGACTGCATCAGTGGACAAGAAAAGAGCTACTGCTGTCATCTACCTGGACTTCTGGAAGGCCTTTGGTATGGTCCCCCACAACATTCTTACCTTTAAGTTGGAGAGACACAAATCTGATGGATGGGCAATTAGATGTACAAGTAATTGGCTGCATGGCCACATCCAAAGAGTTACGTTCAAGGAGAAGAGAAGGCTACAAGGAGACCTTATTGCAGCCTTTCAATAATTAAAAGGGACTTACTTTTTTACCACAGCCTTTGTGACAGCACAAGGGGCAATGGTTCTTAACTGAAAGAGTAGATTGGACATAAGGCAAAAAAATTTACAATAAGGGCGGTTGTCCAGAGAAGTTGTGATGCCCCATCATTGGAAGTGTTCAAGGTCAGGTTGGAGGGGATTTTGAGCAACCCGGCCTAGTGGAAGGTGTCCCTGCCTATGACTGGGGGAGTTAGACTAGATGATCTTCAAAGGTTCTTTCCAGCCCAAACCAGACTGTAATTTTATGGCATCTCTCCTTAATAAAGAAGGACTGAGCTCAGGGTACCTAAAAGGACACATGGCTTCCCAGGGACCATGCAAGAACTTGAGACCATCCAAGTCTTGACTGCTCTCCCAACCAGAGAGCTCAGGCAGGATAAAGCCAGCCATAGAGGCTAGTGACATGCCTGGCTTGCACAGCCTGGGGAGTCTAGCTCTGACCATGAGGCTGTTTTTTCCCCTATGACCAGTGGCAGCATTCTGCTCCAGGTTTTTACAATAGATGAGCATCAGAAGATTATCAAAATACTGGCTCAGTTTTCATTGCCTCTTGAGGTCAATGTTTTCACTGAGGATCCTCTGTGCTGTATTGGTTTGGGGTTAGTTTTAGTAGCCAAAGAGGATTCTGTACCTAAGGAGCCTGATCCAGCACCAAACTGCTCATCAGCCCCCCAGGAAGTTACTCTCCAGCCTGTCGGACCTTGGGGACTCTGCCTGTGAATCAAGACCAAGTCTTACAGGAACATGACAGTATATTGGCCCAGAGACATAGAGCTCAAGAAATCCAGAACTTTATATATCTTATTTATATATATAAATTAAAATATATACATACCATGTATATCATTATATTCAGGTATAATAGATTGTGGTACAGTTATTTTGGGACCTTTAGAGTCCATTCTCTGTGGCATCACATGCTATCGTGTTTCTCTTTGCTTCTGCTATTCTCTTTGTCCCAGAGCCATAGGGTAAGGCCTGTTGTACCTAGAGATATTACAATACCTAATTCTCTGGGGCCAGGTGGTAACAGAGGTTATCTATCTGCAAGGCAATAGCTTGGCAGTGGTCCAGTTATACAATGACACGAGCATTCAGCCTCTCCCCAGCCAATATGCCTAAATACTGACTTTTAGAAAAGTCATATCCAAACCATAAGAAGAAAGGACTTGATTATTTTTAATGGAAGCATTTAGATCACAAATAAGTGTGCTAACAGTAGCAAAAAACAAATCATCTGGGCCATTAGTTCCCCTAATGAAACAACTGGGCACAGCCAGACCTAAGTGTTTGATGGGGCGAGTCCATCCCAAGAGAGACTGTCATTGATTTCAGTGCCCCAGCATCAGATGCACAATGCTGCTGTTTGAGCTTTGCAGGCTTCAGAACATGCACACAGAGCTTTATTTTGGGTGAGGACTCTACACGGAGACTAAAACCCCTCCAAGAATAAAGGCAGGTTCCTGTAATTTGGGACCAGCAATACATTTTGAATGCAGCCTTGTTCTGTCACCCTCTTTTCCACACACCAGCAGTCACAGCTTTCCAGCTGCTCTGTTTGAATTAGTGCTTTTTTTGTAACACTTTAATTAAGCAGGAGAATGCCGCAGCAACAGCAGAAGGGACCCTTAGCTTTCCTGCCCTGACACAAAGCAGACATATGCTATGGCTAACAAGACGATGCCTTCTCCAGGGACGGGATAGTCTCTTCACCTATACATAAATATTGCGGCCTCCAGTCCTGCTGTTGTACAGGCTCTGAGAAGGGAAGACAAGCAAAGTTTATAACAGAGCCAACAAATAATTCAGTGGGTAAGAGTTGTTGAATAATATTTAGACCCACATGCGATAAAATCTGTTCCTTGCTCTGCAATTTCAGAGCATAATTGTGGGGAAGGGTAGAAAGATCAAACTGGTCTGATGGGTAACAGAATTTGTGTCTGTCCTTTGGTATATTGTGAAAAACAGTAGCTGGGTGCCAAAAGATCAAATTAATTTTTAGGTACATAAAGTGAAATTTGGACAAATATTTCTTTCTGCTGAGGAATGTGAGCCCTTCCCCCAGCACCTGAAGGAACCAACCTCAGCTAATCAAAATTGGGCATTGAAAAGTAGTAATAGTAGAGGACCTTGTTTCAGTGGTAGACCTAAACCTTCCACAGCTCAGCTGTGTGATCTAGACCCTTCTGGGGAACGAAGAACATGTAATTAAATGCAGCATGACTCTGCTGTCCAGATGTCAGGTCGATGACATTTCAAATGGCCAATACAATTTCTTGCTGACTGACTGACTGGTGTCTTCACTAGGAAGAGTGAGCACTCAAGTGATCCCGATAAGCATCAATACCTGCATGAGATGAGGTCCATCTCCCACCAGAGTTGGGTATTTTTCAGACTTAAATTTGTGTGAGCAAAAGTTTGCCTTCTTCCCTAGGAAGACCACAGTAACACATGTTCAGCTTCTCTGGTTGTCTCCACAGACAGGTCCTTTTCTAATACTAAGCCCAAGTCTTCCTCTGCTTCCACAAACTTGTCTAAAAGCTATTCTGTCTGCTTCCACCTTCTTCTGCAGACCTGATAGACCTTGATAGACTACTCCTCTTTTATGCCCAAACTTCTTGGTACTAGTTGTCTCCCTGCTGAGAAGATGTGTGGCCTTCTAGAGGTTAAAAGCACATGTCTTAATAATGCAAAAATCAGTTTTTGGTTCTGCTTCTCTCAGCTTCAAAATCTGAGTGAGCTTCAGTTCCTCCTGTTGTGTTTCTCACCACTCTGGAGGATGTACATAAGAATTTTTCTTCCAATTTCTCTGCTATAATTCAATCAGATATGATCCTTTGACAGAAACATCTAATATTCATTATGCTGTTACCATACAATTCCCATTATACACAACTTCTACCCTTTTCTTAATTGTGACATTTGCAAATGAATAATTTAAAAATCCCACTAGAATAGATGTTTCTTGTTTCAGCCAAATATAATCATGTAAAACATTTCAAATGTTGCAATCTCATAATTTCAAGACAAGTTTGCTTTCATTGCACAAGAGTTCAGCAGTATATCGTCTGGTGTTATAACTTTGTCTAACAGAAAATCCTGTGAAATCAAGTCCCAGATCTTGAGATTCTCTGCTCTGAAATCAGGCACAGCTCCTGAAAGAGTGGCAGTCCCATCTCGCAGGAAGTTCAAACAATAAACTGAAGCAGTAAATGAAAATTATTTACATTGAGTCATCATCCATTGGCAGAAGAATCTCACTAGGAGGATGGGGTCTTTTCATGTGTAACTCAGAACAGGAAAAAGAAAAGTATTTAAGGTCCAAAAATGGCCATGAGATGATACATAAAGATCGGTGTACAGATTAGGTAGGAAAGCAGGAGAAGAAGAGAATTTCTGTCTACAAGATCCTCTCTGAAAGTCACAGTAACTGCCCATACCTCTTGACATGACTCCTGTTTGCTGGATATGGGCTTTTCCAGGCAACTTGCTCCGGTTTAGCGAAGGGGTATGACACTTAGCAGCGTCATCTTGGAAGTCTTCTCCTTCCCTTGGTTCTTATCTTGACAAGGTTTAGCTGGACCAAACTCAACAGCTGAAGTCATTCACCATCATGACATGCTGGGGCATTTATCAGACTCTCTTCACATACAGTTGGGGCCTTTTTTGGTCTCCCCAGTCAAATGAAACTGTTCCTGCTCAGAAGCCTATAGAGTTTCAAGCAATCACCTCATGGATGCCACAGCCTTTTGTGTCCATCTTTGCTACTTAGGGCTTTTATACCCTTTGGGTCTGTGCTCCTCCTGGTCCTGAGCAGAGGCTGAGGTGGGCTGGGTCCCTCTTGCTGGTAGATTCTTGGAGACTGGCTGAGAGCAACTAGATTCTCCCATTACTTCTTCTGTTCCTCAACATTATGTTAGGATTGTTCATTTCCTTATATGATTTTATTATTTCTTAGCCCAGAGGAAATAGTCATAGGTGAAAATTACCAGGTTTCAGGAGTTCCTCTTTGTTTCCTGGCCATGACTTGCTGGTGCTTTTCTTCAGCCTGTCCTCAGTGGGCTGAAACCACAGCTGTGACGGGTAGGCACAGGCTTGTGCACCTCAGAGCTCACCTGCTCAACACAGCTCATTTAATAAAAGCTGTTCCCTCTTGGTGCAAGATGTGCCACGTCTGCTCTGCTTTCCTTCACCCCACCTCTGCAGGGTTTTTCTGGGCATGTGCCCTGTCTCTTCCCATCTCACCCAAGTTGGTTTGCAGCTGGCAGTCATGCCTGATGTTCACCCAATGTTAGATGATAGCCCCTTCTGTCTTTTTAAAAGCAAGACTATACTCTGAGTCCTCACAGATGCTGAGAAAATCAAGAACACCCTAGAGGTGCAGAAAGCAAATAAAATGAGCAGTGCTTTAATATCAAAGCAAATATCATTGTTCTGAGGATGTCTGGCTTTGGAGTAGAGCACCCCTGGAGCCACGCACACATACACACACTCATGCACACTCACAAAGTTGTTTAAAAGGCTTCCCAGGAAAGGAAGGAGGTTTCCTTTTGCCATCCTGAGCCCCCCAGGAAGGGCAGAAGGCAGGCCTCAAAGTACCTGCTGCCCCTGCCCCAGCATGACTCCAGGGATGGCAGGGGCTGGACCCAGTTATGGGCCTCTGGCTGAAGCTGTCTGCCTTAAGCAACTACTTGCTTTTATTTTTCTGGCTTTAATTTTTGGAGGATTCTCCAGTTTCCAGAGGTATTTGTCTTTTCTGTAGGAGGATTTTCCTGGTGGGCTTCACTTGTATGCATAGAGAAGAAGGCTGACACAAGCAGGTTTTAATTAAACCATTCTTTTAGCTCCCCAGGCTAGTGTAATTTAAGTTCTTCTCAGAGATAATATTAACACTTACGTCATTTTTCATCATCTGTAGTTTTGCTTGTGGAATTGCACTGGAGAGGAACCCCCCTGGATGCAAATGCTCATTGAATCCTATTGTTTCAGCTCCCTTCAACCACCATTTCTCAGTGTAAGAACAAATGTTACCAGCAAAAAGGAAGGAGCTTGATTTTCCAACAAAATCAGCAAAATTGCACATACAGAGAACAGGCATAATATTTCACTAAAATGAAAAGAAAACCCACAACCACCCCCCCCCCAACTACTGTCTGAAGGGACCTGAGGAGGAGACTTGGGAACCAGTGGGATCACAGTAGCACCAGTCTGGAGG
>JAVSBS010026025.1:0-24937 GCA_033124195.1 Coracias cyanogaster | reverse complement strand
GGGAGAAGAGACCAACACCAGCCTCACTACAACCTCCTTTTAGGTAGTTGCAGAGAGCAATGAGGTCTCCTCTCAGCCGCCTCTTCTCCAAGCTAAGCAATCCCAGTTCCCTCAGGTGCTCCTCATAAGACATGTTTTCCAGACCCCTCACCAGCTTTGTTGCCCTTCTCTGTACCCACTCCAGCACTTTGATGTCCTTCTTGTACTGTGGCGCCCAAAACTGGACACAGTGCTCAAGGTGAGGTCTCACAAGTGCCGAGCACAGGGGTACGGTCACCTCCCTACTCCTGCTGGTCACACCACTTCCGATACAGGCCAGGATGCCATTGGCTTTCTTGGCCACCTGGACACACAAGCTTCTCCTAGTCTCAGTGACAAGTCTCTGGCCATATGTCATGGCCTCATTTTCCTTGAGCTGTTTGCCACATGTAACACAGTGGGTTAGATGTCTTCTCTTTGGCACTGAATGGACCCACTGTAGATTTTTGTGAGCTTTATCCTCCCTTCTTGATTTGGGGAAAATTAAACATAGTGCTGTAAATGTCTTAGAAAAGAGATATAAAGGGATGTCTCTTTTGCACAAATACTAAGCAATACTTTCCATTGTAGCCTACTGTCTCCTTAACTTCCTGAAGTAATGACACATAGCTTTAATCTCTCCAACTCCTTCTACTCTCTTCATGGCTTTAGCCACTCTGTCATTATTAAAAACATGGTGATGACTTTCTATTTTTTTACAAAAAGGATGGAGACTGCAATATGAGCCCAAGCTGAGACATTAAGTGAAGTGTTTGAGAGGCCTTTTTTATCTTGAGGTGGAATTAAAATTTGTTGATGCATCCAGTGTGTTTTAATACAATCAAAAGGCTTAGAGAAAGCCAAAGTGAGGCTTTTATTTCAACTGGAAAGTGGTTTCTGCCCAAAGAAGTTGTGAGAAAATGTTTCTGTAAGGAGACAAAGAGGTTTTCCAGGCAGAAAGTACAAAAGCTGTTTATACAGGCTTCAGCATTTGATCACAAAGCCCAGGGCAAGGCTGGAGAGAGCTGGTGACAAAGCATTCTTGCCTGAGGAAAACCAGCAAGAGAGAGCGAGCTACAGGACAAGATCAGGCGAGACCAGTTTGACCGGCTTTAAACCCCCTAAAATGCCTCCTGTCTTTGTAAAAAGCCTTTCTACCATAAAGATGACACTTTGCAATGCTGGCTTTGCCACTAACCCCTTCACTCTGCCAGCCAAAAAATAAATGAGGTGAGGAGGGAATCCTCTCAAATAAAAAACTTTCTCAAAATATAATTTTGAGAAATACTATTCCTTTCTATACATACATATGTTTGCCAACAAGAGTTCAGGAAATTCCCCAGTGACTTGCTATCGATTTTATGCAGAAAAAGCTCCGATCTCGCAGCAATGGCCAGTATACATGCAACCCATATCACATCTGGAAGCTTCTTCCAGAGCTGAAAACCCCAAGCCAAGAACAGCCTCTGGCTCCCACATGCTTTTGGGTTGTGTGACTTGCATTGTTTAAAGAAAAATGTGCCTGCCTTAGACCCACACCCTAAATTAAAGATGAGAGGAATCTCTGCTTCTCAAGGACCTCTGACCTGGGTGAGGGATGGATGGCGTTTGGCCCAGTAGCTGTTTTCTGACCTTGAGGTGAGGTTGGAGCCTTTGGAGAGGACAAAACATGGGAGTCGGTGTTGGTGGCTGAGTGCATATGTAGTGCCTTCATAGCAATTTGTCCCACCATGAGACTGCATGGTCAGCCATGTACAAAGGCTGAAAGTAAGAATGAAGAAGGCTACACTGATCTCAGATGATGGGACAAAGAGTCCCTTAAAAGGAGAGGTGTAAGGCAGTGTCACTGCTGGCATCAACTGAAGAGGCAAAGTCAGGCAATACCAGAGGACTTCTGCTACTCCAAAATGGACTGGCGACTTCTGAGAGGAGGAGATGGGTGACCAGGTAGATCAGTGCTCATTCTTGGATGAGACAGCTGGTGGTATTGGTGGTCTTTGGTGGGTATCATGACAAGTCTGAATGTAGTCTTTAAGCACTTCCCAAAAGAAGATAAGGAGCCAGCTGACGTGGCTGGGAAACAAAGTCAATGGCTCAGCGCTCCCACAGCCAGGTTCATTTAGGAGCCTGCCTCTGCACTGTGAAGACTACCACTTTTGGTTAGTCTTCAGCCTAGTTACTGTGAAGGGGCACAAAACGTTGCAGTGGTGGATAAGGTAGAAGGGTACTGATGCTGATAACTTCTTATAAGCTAGTGAGCAAAGCAACAGTCACAGTGTCTCTCCTCTTCTTCACATATGTTTGCTCTTCTAGTTTCTGCATGTGTTAGTGTTTTGTCAAACTCACTTGTCAAGGCTCATTTGTTTTCCTGATATGAGGTCAAAGTGGAGAGTATTTCCTAAAAAATGTCAAGACTTTTTGGTTGAGAGAGTAAGATGGGAATTCTTTTCATTTATATCAAGTTTTATATGCATGGCAATAAACATTTTTGAGGATCCCACTAAAGCCAGTTGTAGCCCTGATCAAATGAAGTTCTTATATTGAGTTTATCGAGGTCAATTATATAAACGGTGCCAGTCTCGATGAGTTAGAGATACTCCAGCCTCCATCACTTTGAAGGGAGAGATTACGTCTGACACCCAGAATGAGACTGTTCCTACACCCTTTGTTAGTCTGTGGCACCCTGAGCAGCACATTCCCACAGGTTTCTGGGCATTTCCTTTGAAATTGGTAAGTTAAGCCCTTTTTGGTGCTGGCTCTTAAGGGTCTGAAGCTCAGCTACAGTGACACCAACTAATAGTGAACTCCATTGGGGCATCTGCATTTTGATGATCCAGTGGTTCCAGCAGTTCAGTTGGCTGTCACAAAACCCAGCTCCAGAGCACTTCACTGTAGTGTTCTCCAGACTTCAACTGAATGATGCAGAAAATCCAGGCAGACAGATCTGGTTAGGTAGGTTTCCTACCCACCTCTTCATCCTTCCTTCCATTTTTTGTGGAGAACTGTTCAGATGGTGTAGAGCCAATGTAAATGGCTGATGCTGTGCCTCACCTACTGCGTCCTGGATTAGGGAGACAGGTTTCACTTTTGCCACCTGTTGTGTGGTCCTTGTGAGCAATTTCAAGTTTGCATGAGTAATTCATAGACTATTGTAAATTATTTAGAGCTCAGTGTGGTGATGATCATGCTGTAAACGTGGGATCCGAAGTGACCTTCACAGTGGCAACATCCTGCCACTTTGAGGAGAATGTCCATGAAGGGGACACTTGGAGCTTGTGCCTGTGTCAGTTGTTAGGGCTTTGGCCAGGACAAGCCAGAAAGTCCTTTCTCCTCAGGAGCAGTAATTCTGTCAGTTGTCAGAGAAGGATGTGGACATTTTGAGGGCAGCCACTAATCTCCAGGCGTTTGTGTGAAAGGGAAGTGGGGTTCTGTGCTGGGATTTAGGAGAGCCTGGGAGCGGAAGCTGGGAAGTGTGGGTGGGTGTGAAGTCCCCCGTGGCTTGTCCGGTCTGAAGAAAACCATCTGTCAGATCAAGTGGTCACTGCTGGCCTGGTGGGCAGTTAAAAGATACAGCAGACAGCAAGTATGTGAACATGCATCCTTCAGCCTTCCCATGCATCCCATTATCAATGGCTTTTTCATGATCTCACAGCTTTCTCCAAGGTTTACTTTTATCCTTGGAGACTTGGTGGGTTTTGCTCTGTTAGGGACCAAAGAGAAGCAGTCTATGTCAGAGAGACACAAAGGCTGATTTTCTGCCAAGGGGAAAATGTTGTGGCCTGTGAGCAGAAGTAGCATCTCAGAAAGAGGTGGTGATTGAAGCTGAAAGTCTGGGCAGAGTCATAGTCCTCATATCATCTCTCTGCTTCCCCTTGACTTGGAGAGGAGAATCAGGAAGGTTTAGTGATCCTTTGTTCAAGCTTCATGAATGGTGACTCATCTACCACTTACCACATCCTTGGGCTCCCTTTTCAACATGTGTGACCTGAGTGTCCCTTCCAGAGTTGGATGACATCTCAGGAATGCACTGAACATGCATGTCCTGGCATACAAAGGGGAGTCCTGTGTCCTAGGGAGATGTCTAGGGGCCACCAGGGGCCACACATGAGGTGTGACTGCAACACTGACTTTATCCAGCCCCAGCTGTCAGCCTCTGAATCTTACCAGGTCTTTGTCCATGAAAGTGGAACATCTCCAAATCTGATCTGGGGAGAGAGGCACAGCCCTCATCCCATGAGGGGAAGAGTTGATGCTGTTACTACATCCTATGGAGTCGAAGAGCAACCCCAATGGAGCAAGCAAATTACTTGGGAGGGGAAATAAAGATTTCTAATGCTCCCCACCCAGTGAACCCTGTGCAAGCCATATTTTTCCCAGGCATTTGTCTCTCTGACCAGTGTCCCCTCCATCTTTTAATTGGGCTGAACAGAACAACCAAGTTTATACCCTAAGTCTTATTTTCAGAACACTTTTTAAATCCTCTTCTTCCCATCCTTCTTGACAAGAAAGCCCAAAGAGAGGATGACCCTAAGGGTCATCTTAGAAATATGTTTCACAAGGGGCAGCATCACTTTCCTTTCTCTATTGCCTGGTCCTGTAAATCTACAGACCCCCCCAGCCCCTGCACAATGTGTGCAGCTCAGGATAAGATGCCCATTTTCCCCAGCATTGCTTGGCTGAAGTCTTCAAGGTGGGCTTGGCCAACGCCACTGAGCTGAACCCCAGCTGCTGCTTCAGGCAAGACATTTTTACTTGGCTCCTTTTCCCAGAGGTGCTAAGGCAAGATTTTGTTTTGCTTCTGAAAAAACAGAGCATGTTCATCTCCACATTTCAGGGGTCAACCATGCAGCTGTCCTGCTCTGTGCGCAGGTACCATCACATGGGCTCCAGCAGGTCTGAAGCAGGAAGCATAGGGAAGGGTTATTTACCCCATAGCCTCCTCTAGCTCTGTGCTGCAGACCAGTAGAGCACGCTCACACTAATGCACAGTGAAGGGATCATCTAGCTAATGTCTCAGGTTCAAATAAACTACTGATAGCCAACGCGAAGGAAGTCCTCTGTCCAGGTGTGATCCTGGGTCTGTTGCTAGAAGGTCATCTTCAACCTTAGGTTGGGATTTAACCCATGATTATAAAAGGCAGCTGAAGATGCTTCTTTCCTAGGCAGAGCACTTCCAGCCTCTGCCTCTGGGTGAGGCCAGCTCATGAGGGGCAGAAAGCTCTACTCACCAGGGCTCTCCCTTTATGTGAAACCTCTGCCCAAATTTTCAATGAGTTGCAGCTGTGCTGCAGGAGAGGAATGGAGATGGTGAGTACCTGTCAGATAGATTCCCAAATAACTCTTAGGTGAGAAGGGTGCCACTGAATTTCAACCAGTTGTGGTGGTGGGAAATCAGAGGTCACTTTCTAGAGGAGGTGGGTGAGGAGAGGAGAGGGGAGAGCTAAACGGCCAAGTCTTGGTGTAAGAGACGTGCATCCTGCTGCCAGAACCATGGTCTGCTCTCAGCCACATGATGACTTCTCCTACGGGTGGTACAGTTGCTCGCTCTGCTGGGCTGAGGACAAACACAGAAAGATCAGCTGTAATTATTACAGCCCAAATTACACAATGGAATAAGCTGATCGTGTAGTTTGTCTCTATGTCATAGTAGGCGTGTGAAGCAAATGCACACATTTCTAAGGATTATGGGCCAGAAATATAGCTATTATAAATCCTCTTATCTATCCCAGACGGCCTGTAAGAAAACCTTTTCTTTTTCATCTTGGAAGTGCTGAAATATGTATGAAACGTTACTTGCCCTGTACACCCATAAATATGGCTCTTGCCTATCACTGTGCTTTCATTCAGGACATTATTTCATCCCCTTGGCATGTCATTAACCACGCCAGCCCTTCCTTATCAGCCCATTCCTAGCAGGGAGGAGCTCTTGGGTAGTGCTTGTCCCCCTTCATTTTCTGATCCTTTTGGGTTGGGTGCCCAACCCCAGTTTTAGATCAAGCGTGTGACCCTCTCTGCGAGGTGACACACAGGACATAGTGCTTGCAGCCTCCAGAGGCTTTGCTCCACTGGAAAAGTTTACCTGGGATCCAAGCCAGGGTAAACCTTTACTTGGTGTAAGCACTGGGGACATGAGCACCCTCCTTTCTCTCAGAAGGGTCCTTGGTAGCTGGCATTGAGAAGATACTCACAGTACTTACTGGACA
This sequence comes from Coracias cyanogaster, assembly GCA_033124195.1. NCBI lineage: Eukaryota > Metazoa > Chordata > Aves > Coraciiformes > Coraciidae > Coracias > Coracias cyanogaster. The sequence continues at coordinate 18,716 of JAVSBS010026025.1, read as the reverse complement.
GAGAGTATGCTGGTCCAAGTAGCTTCTCTCCTACCTTCCCTTTACTGCCTGAGGCAGCTGCTTTTCTGTTAGATACAAAAATGCATTTATTCCACAATAAATCAGAAAAGTGAAAGTCTCCGCTCCGATCTGCCCCGCAGATTCTGACTAATAAATCCTGTATTGCTCTTAACTCCCACCAGCACTCTGATCCCACTGACGGTGGAAGACACAGGCTCCCTGGGCAACCTGTGCCAGTGTCTCACCACCCTCATAGTGAAAAACTTGTTCCTTACATCTAATCAAAACCTCTCCTCTTCCAGTTTAAGGCCTCATCCTGTCACTACAAGCCCTTGCAAAAAGTTCCTCCCCAGCTTTCTTGTAGGCCCAAGGCATGGAGCAGGTTCAAATTGCAGCAAGTTAATGGTGGTGTCAACAAGATGGGGAGGCAGCTATCAGGCAGCTGCTTGGGGATGAAAACTGTGAGGAAGTGAAAAGGAGGGGGACATGCAAGACCTTTGCCTGCAAATAGCTTGGCTCCCTGCCTGCCATTTACCTTACCCAGACACCGTCAGCTTTAGCCTATTAAAGCAACTGTGGCCAAGAAATGGTACAGGAGGTGAAACCCAGAGCAGACACAGCAGTGGAAAGCCAGGGAGACAGCAGAAGCTGGTGGAGCCTTCACCCAGCATGTCCCAGCAGCGTTGCCTGCTCTTGCTCTCTGTTACTGCTGTTTCCAACTCTTCCCCTCCATCCCCATGACTCCACCACCTTGCTTCTCTCCCCTCCCCATTCTACCTCACGAAACTGGATTTCCTAAGCCAATGCAGGTCTTAATTCTTATTCATTGTCATATTTCCTGACTGCAAGATTATAAACAAACCTCCAAGTGGATGTGAACATTGGGTCCTTGCCCCCCACACAGTTGCTTTGTGTAGTTTCTGTCAAAACAATGCTGAATAGCAGCAAACTATTCACTGACTCGTCACTCGAGAGGCTGTTGTTGTCAGCAGGTTCTCCTTAACCGCCTCATCCATCCTCCCGCTCCACGTGGTGGCTTGGGTGTGTGACAGATTTGCAATCCACACTGCATTTTTAATAAGACTGTCCTCCCTCTTTGGACGTCAAAGGCATCGTTCTGAAAGTCAATCTCAGCCTCTGACCTGTCTGAGCTTCCCTCTTATATTTAATCTGGAAATACTACCCTGAAAGACGAATATGATCTCCTGCACGCTTTATGCACTAGCAGCTCCTCCGTCTCTTGCCAGCAGCTTTGTGGCATTTTGCCATTGCCAGCACCAAGCCCTCTGGGCTACATTGCCCACGCTCATGTCCATGGCCAGCTCACCACCGAGTATCCCAGCAGAGGTGTATGTACGGTGTAAAGCCTGCAGGAGGCCTGTTGGTTTTTTACTTATGGGTGGCAACTGAGGCATGGAGAGATGGAATTGTGTGGGCAGGAGGGGATGAAGCCCAGTTCACATGCTGACTGTTGGGCCATGCCGTGGTGAGCAAAACACGTTGATGTGATGTATGATCCATGCTGTAGCCTTTTGCTGTTGCTGCAGAGAAAGCTCTGCTGATGGTAATTTTGTCCACCTTGACAGGTCAGATGAAATCACACTTTTTTGGGTTTCATGATGACTATCTGCTTGGCTGTATTTGCTACACGAGGTCAAGCTGTCTGCGCCATTGGCTGTAATGAAGCAAAATAAAGCAAAAAAAGCACTTGGTATTTTAAATAAGACTACACCAAGGAAGGGTCACAGGCTACGTTACCAAACCTGCTCTGAGTTCCCCAGAAAAACATTCATCTTCCATCCTACCATCATGAAACCTGCTTCCATCATGCACTCAAACCTCTGTCCAGATCTCTTGAACATGTCCCTCCTTTTGCCCTTTTAAATCACATGGATGCTTCTGGCAGGGCATCATGCCAAGAGACCTGAAAGTGCTGGAAGGAAAATCTTAATTTCTGCTTATCTTCAATTACAGCCCATTATGGTAACTGCAGAGCAGTTTTCACTGTATCTGGTTCCAGTCTTGCAGAGTTGCAAAGCTCCATCCATGTAGCACCTGTTCAGTGCTCAGCACTGATTTATGTCACACTGTAGAACCATAGAATCATTTAGGTTGGAAAAGACCCTAAGGATCATCAGGCCCAACCGTTAACCCAGCACTGCTAGGTCACCACTAAACCATGTCCCTCAGTACCACATCTACATGACTTTTAAATGCCTCCAGCAATGGTGAGTCCACCACTGCCTTGGGAAGCCTGTTCCAGTGCTTGACAACCCTTTTGGGGAAGAAATATTTCCATATATCCAACCTAAACATCCCCTGGTGCAACTTGAGACCATTTCCTCTTTTCTTATCCCTTGTTACTTGGGAGAAGAGATTAACCCCCACCTCACTACAACCTCCTTTCAGGTAAAGAGCGAGGAAGTCTCCCCTGAGCTTCCTTTTCTCCAGGCTAAACAACCCCATGTCCCTCAGCCACTCCTTGTAAGACTTGTTGTCTAGATCCTTCACCAGCTTCTTTGCACTTCTTTGGACACACCTCAGCACCTCAATGTCCTTCTTGTAGTGAGGAGCCCAAAACTAAACAACATTCATGGTGTGGCCTCACCAGTGCTGGGTACAGAGGGACAATAGCTTCCCTGGTCCTGCTGGCCACGCTATTTCTGATACAGTAGACGGCAGGGCCCATCTTGCTTGACATCTGACAACTGTGTGTCTGTCCACACGATAATCTCTGGTGTTCTCCAGACTCACCTCACTTATCTTGGGTGACTCTCTTAGATGGGACAAGCCACCAGCTGGAGGTGCCTGTCTCTAGAGTCTACAAGGCAAACAGAGTAGATTTGAGGCAGATAAAACTAAGGAGAGAGATCCCTCTTAGGCCAACTTGTCCAAGACATGTAAGAAGGCTGATGGGGAGCCAGAGACTTGCATTGCCCCTATAAGTCCTGTGATGATCCTCCACCCCTAGTCCCATCTTTCTCTTGTTCTACAAAATGGGATATCAAAGCTATTTCCACCCCATGGAGTGCAGCAGTATGTGTACTGCACAGACAGTGTCACAGGCCATCACGTCTCTGATTACTTACATATACTTATATTATTCTTGTGTCTTATATAAACCCCTTTACAGAAAATACTGGGTTGCTTCTCCTAACTAAACTTTGGGAGATGGCATCAGAAGTTTAGCTGTGACTAGATTTTTTCACTGAACGCTGAAGACACTCACTTCTCAAGAGGCGAAATCGCAGAAGAATAAACAGTTCTGCCTTTCACTTTGTTCTGCATTTGGCATCAATGGGATTTTCAAATGAATGGAGTTAGTATTTTAATAAGGAAAAGTTGAACAATTCTAATAAAACATTGTTTCTCTTCTGAAATGGACAGAGAAGCTTAATGTTCTCAACTGGAGCATGAAACAGTCAACACTGGGTTTTAGTGTCCAGATTAAATCTTGGGTTTTCATCTCCAGCCAGCTCTACCATTCAAAAGCTGGGTGAGTTTTGTGAAGGTTCACATGATTTCTGAGCTTTGCATTCTCCATCTGCACTAGTGGCATTCTGGGAAAGCGATGTCTGACTCAGGGCTGTTAGGAGGCTTCCTTTCATGCTCGGCATGAATTACAAGACTGTTTAATGAAAGATGTTTTTGATGTAATTCATGTTTCTATTTGGTATTAGTTCCATTCAAAATTTTCTGTCTCTTTCTGACAAAAAGTTTAATGGTTTACATTTTCTCTATTTTTTTCCTGCTTTCTCTTGGGAAATGCAACACAAAAGGAAGAAGATGAAGAAGAAGAGGTGTCACAGAAGGAGCTGGATTTGACAGTCTTGGAGAATGAACCCTTACCAGGTATAAGTGTCATGCAGAACTTGCAGCCACTCTGGTGCAAATTAAAGCCCTTCATTTCTAAATTGGCCAGATCTGGGATGATAATGTGATGACTTTCAGATCATGGCAAGTCTGTGCTAACAGACCTGAGACTTGTTGCATGCCTGTCTATCATCTTGGGATTTCTTTCAATTTTTTAACACAGTGGTTCTACGGGACAGGCATTTGCAGCTAATGCAATTAAAAATGGCTTTGACCTCATCCCTTGCAAAACATAGTGACTACAGGTACATGCAGTATTTCAACTCTCCTTCAATCCTTACACTGTAGAGACATTCTTATAGCATGAATGAAGAGGAATTTCTCCATCTCCTCCTTTAAAGAACTCCATTCTCTTTTCACTAACAAGAAACGATGGGCCATGAAATCCCTCTATAAAGGTTTGGATATGGATCACAGCCAGGATGAAGGTTGTTAACTCCAGTTTGGTAGATCTGGCTGTTAAAATCATTGGCAGTTCCCAAAATGTCTATTAAAAAGGTATCCAGCAGCGGCTGTTCCTCACCACTCTGAGCCTGTTTTGGTGGGAAGTTCCTGCTTCTCCTACCCTTTCCTGCCCAGAATTATTCTGGAGAGTCTCGTGTACATCCTGCTCCCAGATATGTGGCAGGGGAAGAGGACAACAGGTATTCCCTAGAAAGAGAAGGCTTCAGGCCTGCTAAGAGAGTGTCCATCATCAATATTACTGTCACTTATCAGGTCTAGCTGCTGCACCTGCTTTCTAGACTCAAAACTCAAAGGGGTGGTTAATCTGGTCCTGTGATCAGACTATATTTAAATTTGACGTGATTTGGTAAAACTGTATGAATTCTGTTAGTCCCACTCGATGCTGGAGTTGGCTGGGTGGAATGAGGTCTCAGTGAAATGTCTTCACATTTCCCTCTCTGCCTGGTTTACTGTGAGCAGAGCAATAAAATGTTCTCAGCAAATCTGCCATTATAGATTGAAGTGAGGCCAGCATTTCATATAGGCCCACCCAGACGGCAAGTGAGAGATCAGAGATGGAAAATGATCCTGGAGAAAGCTGCCTGGGCATCTATTTAGATTGTTTAAAATTTTCTGGGCAAGTGAATTAATCACTCGGTAATATCCAGCGCGAGAACATTTGTGAGCTCTAACCTGACCCCCCGGTTTATTTATGGTATTACAAGCTCTTGTGTAAATGGTTGTTAGCAACAGATACTGAGATTTAGGATGCTAGGACTGAGCTGCTGCTGTGGTGGGGCTGCCCATGCAGGTTGGGGCAGTGCAGCAGCACAAAGCTGCTGAGGGATGGCATTTGAGCTGATGCAGTTGTGGAAAAAGTGTAGGGGAAAAAAAAAAAAAGCATTGAAAAAATGCTCTCCCATCTTCCCTGTTCATGTCAGCGCGGCATCTGCCCGGCATTGACACGGGGGGTTCATATGCAACGTCTGTGCCACGTCCTGGAGGCAGCGTTGTAAGGAAGCAGAAATGAAATGAAACGTTCTTCACTGATGTAGCTTTTACCCTTCGTCAGTTAGAATCAGTCGCAAGGTTGCTTTTATTTTTTGTGGCAGAGAAATGAAAGCGAACCTCCCGGCTCTTGCATCTGCAATCCAAGCGACAAATTAGTGAGCAGAGATGCTCTGAGCAGCACCCAGATCTGGGACTGGTGTGTGAAGAGACAACCGGAGATCAATACTGAGCTGAAGAGTTGCCCTCTGAATTGTAATTTATCTGAATTACACTAAAGAAAGAACCTGAGCAAGACTTCTTTAATTTTCTGAGCCAAAGAATAGCAAATATTTTCCATGTAAAGTCTGAAAAGTTCAGACATCATTTTGTTATTGTTTTTTAGCCTTGCTCACAGGAATGTGTCATTTTTAAAAATGAAAAACCACATATTTTCCTGGCTTAAAACCCAGACAACGCCAAAAGAAATTAAGTTTGTGAAGAAAATACTCTTTAAAAAACAACAAAAGGGTGGTTTTTCATAAATATCTGAACAAAACCCAGTTCAGGACCTGCAAGATGCCAAGAGGAAGTGCAAGGAGAGACCAAAGATCCAGGAACCGTGTTGATGTCCAGCTGCCATCCGCATCTGTCTGCAGATGACTCTGCAGCACAGAACAGCCTTTCCCCATCCAGACCTCTGCAAGGTTAGGCATGATGATGGTGTTAAGCTGGTAGGTGGTGTGCTGGATGGCTGTGAAGCTGCCTTCTGGGCCCTTCATGCTGAGGCAGAGGGACTTTCCCCTTGGCCATTCCTTAGACTTACCTCTAGGTAAGGACTAGATTAGATTCTTCCACTGCTGTTATTGCCTGTGACCTGTTACTGGTAAAAAAGTATTAACTCAGCCTCCAGGCAGTACCTGCATGTTGCTGTGGACGCTCCTGGTGGACATGGAGGTCCCAGAAAGCTGCAAAAAAAGGAAGAGAGGAGTGGAAGGAGGAGCAACTGGGGTCCACTGTACCCCCAGGCAGAACCAAGAGGGAGAGGAAAGGGTATTTCAGTGCCTGGCGAGTGAAAGGGGAGGGGAAGCTCTGCCACAAATTCCTCATCTTACTGTCTTCTAACTTTGCTGCGGGAGGTCTGCTCCATCTTCACCTGCTGTGCTAGATCAGGCTCTCACATTGTTCCTCCTCTTGGTCTCTGGTGACAGGTCCCTCCTTAGCTCTGGGCCACAGCTTAAACATCTGTGGCATAGGAATCCATGCCAATGGCTTTAGTGTAAGCCCTGCACCATGCAAAGAGCAGGTTTCAGCAGCCTTCTCACCACCGCTTTGCAACTGCATCTTCACAAGCCCCATCGTTTGGCACTTCTCCAGGCAGAGATGCCAGGAGCAACGCCAGCACCACTGTCAGTGCCAAAGGGACGTGGTGTCCGGGGAAAGGTAAACCCCACAGACCAGCTGAAAACCACCCGGCCCTCCTCCACAAACCTTGAAAGCAAAGCCAAAGTAGGAAACCAAGGGAAACGAAGGAAAAACAATGCTCTGGCTTCTTGCTAAAGCAAATCCACAGGGTGGCTCCCCTCTTCTTGCAGCCATGGTGTGGTTACACGCCGCACCACAAGTGAATGGGCCACAGTCCAAGCAAAGCAGAAAGCACATTTCTGAGCAGAAATCAGAGAGTTTGCAGGTAATCGGCATGTGGATGTAGCTGCAGTAATTTAAAATATTAAGGACTCCAACGGGACATGCTCTTCATCTGTTCCTGCCCCAGGGTTGGAGAGCAAAGATGCTTAAACCAACTTATAGCAATAAAGAAGATGGAAATGGCAACGCTGGATGATGAGCTGCCCATTTAGATATGGGCGTGTATTCATTTCTGCTGCCTCTCAGGCCAGCCTGTGCTGCCGATGACACTAAAGAAAACATCTGCACTGTTGCAAAATCATTTTTTTTCAAATGTCTTTCTTAAGCCAGGCCAGACTTCCTTTGATTCCAGCAGGATCAGGCCACAGGTATTTTTAACCAGTGCTGAAGCAACTGCATTATTGCTCAGCTGCAAAACAGGCGCAGTTTTCCTGGTTCAGCAGGTCTGTCCTCCACTCATTGCTTTCTGCTGCTTGCAGGATTTCTCCATTAAGCCACAACTTCCTTCTTCAGCTACCAGAGGATGAAGTACTTTGTCATCTGGAACTTTGTTTTTTTGTAAGATAGCAGCTAACACGAGAAAAGCGTAAAATGGCCAAGATATTTGTATCCTTGGCAAAAAAGCTGTTTGAGCAGAAGTGGAGCAGCAGGTTAAAAAATGATAAATGAAGCAGGGTCTAAAAAAGGATTTTGCTGAAGTAACCCAGTGGTGCTAAGCAGACTTCAACAAGAGACGAGTTTAGGTCTTGCAAACCAGAAAATGCCCCATGTTTCAGATTTGCCCCCCTTCCACTTCCACCAAGCACGTGGGCAGCTTTCTTTGGGTGTGCAACAGATGATAGAGCTGGTCATAACCTTGCAACAGGAGCATGAGGTTGGCCCTGTATCCATCCCTGTTACACAACACTCACATCTTATGGTCCGTGTGTGTTTCTCTCTGTAATGTCATATACAAATGGAAAGCTGAAAAATCACAGGAAGTGCTGGAAATAAGGGGAGAGAAAGGGCACAGGGTGTGTGCGAATGAACACACAAACTCCCTCAACGTGACATACCGTCCAGTGAAAAAAATTGAGTTTTTTTTTGCTCAAAGCACCAGCAGCACCCCAGATACCCTTCCAAACTGTGGCCCATGTGTTTACATTGAGATTAAAATAATAGCTTTAAAAAAAATCCCTTCCTGCAGCATGGGATGCAAATACACCTCACACACCTTGAATGTAATTCAAAATAACAACCTATGGCACCTGTGACTTGATCCAAAGTACAAATGCCAGGTAAGACATCAGAGCTCAGAAAGCAGATCCCTTCATGTTATTTGGAGGTGAACTATCCCCTAACTTGGCCACCCTGAGAGGAGGAGCCTTTATCATAGCTCATCTGAAGGTGAACAGACAGAGGCAGGGGTTTCCTTGGCAGCTCCACCACAAGTGCTGCCCAAGAGCTGGAGATGTCCCTTTGCAGGATCCCTTCCCCTGCCCTCAGTAGCTGACGTGGAGAAGGTGCAGGGCATGAAACACCAGCCAGCGCAGGAGCAAACTGCATTGAGCATCGCTTTTCAGAATGCAGATAGTTTGCAGTTTCCCTTTGGTGTGGCTGATAAGCAAGCAGATGTTGGGGGATTTATCTGTGTTTCTTGAAATGGCCAAGTGGGGCTGGGAATCTGGAGGGATTTCTGGTATTTCCTACTTCCAGTCAGGCTAAATATACTTGAGGATGACCTTTAGCTGAATATCTTAACCCTACCTCTTCCAATCCTGATGTGAAAAAAAAAGCAAAAAGATTCCTGGAAATGTAAGGTTAAAATAAAGGTGCTGGTCCTTCTATTTTCCATCTCTGGAAAGGGAACGTGGTCATTAAGGGGTTTGGCAGCTCAGCCTGGTTATTATTTTATTCCATATAAATCCAGAGCTCTTTCATTGTGCTAAGTGAAGCTTTCCTCACCTCCTGTTTTTTTATAGAAAATATAAATCACTTCTTTTTAAGTTCCTTTTGGACCACCACAGATCCCTAGCTATCAAAAGTGTCTTACTGAAGAATTGAATGCTCTCAGTTAAAATACCGGTATCCATGAAACACAGTCGGCAGAACCTCTGACCATTTAAAGCTTTTGCCTTTCATAATAAAAGTTGTTTCCCAAGGCAAATTCCAGGGGAGCAATCTTGTCAGCATGGCCTTTAGGTAGCACTGAACCTTTGGCAGACCTGCTAGATAGAAATCCTCTTCTGGAAGCTCCTCCAAGGAGTTTTCCTTCAGCCTTTTGCACATCACAGATTTTTCCTCTTCAGAATTAGGTCTTCCCCTGTGCTCAGTGGGGATGTCAGCCACTTTGCCACCACAGACTTGGCCCAGGTATCTATCTCTCACTTTGGATTCTCCAGCAGCTCCAAGCTAACAGAGTTCTTAGAAGAAGACTTTAGAAAGAAAAACAACAAAAAAAGAGGTTTTCTATTAAAAATATTGCATGCCATGACATACTTCAGGAAAGTCTGTGTGCAGGAATCCAGACGATCTTTCCTTTTCTGACTCTGTATAAGGAAGGACATCCCCTCTCCTGTCCTCCTGGAGACTGGGACTTTGGGCATATTCCTTGTGTGTGTCTGTCTGCTAGAGGCTGCACCATGTCCCCCCACACACTCTTTGTTCCCTTACAGCCCTACCAATATCTGATACCAGTTTTTTATTTATTCCTCTTACATTCTCCATTCTTATTACATGGAGGAGGTAAATTGAGGTTCATATAATGCTAACATTTCTCAAATTCTTCAGTCTTGAGTCTCTTTTTTTTTGGCTTTTATGGGGTCAGTTAGGGCAGGAGAGCTATAGAAACACCAATTCTAAGGATTTTTAAGTTATCACCACTTCTGAAAAAGAAATATGATCCTTATGGCCAAAGGGATATGCTTATCTGCTCTTGAAGCCACTTGATTTCAGCTGTACTTGGAGACTCAATACTGAGCTAACTGGACTTCAGATCAGATCAAGTGCCGTGATCCTCACGTTCCTTTTTTCCATCTGCATACGACACTTTGCAGCCAAACTCTTCCTGACGAGTGAGGTTTGTACCCACACGGGATCTGGCCCTGCCTTTCTAGTCTTACGATAGCAGCATAAGAAGCAGATCATGAGTATGGTCTGCAGGGTGGCTATGGAGCATGATCCATATAGCATTAGGTAACATTGCTGATATGGGGAGAAGGGACCTGGATTCAAGGTCTGCTGGACCGTCCCTTGGCTGTGTAGCCTTGTTGTGTCTCTTCGGTCAGCTTTCAAAGGCAAAGCCATTGCTCCCACAGCAAAGCTTCCATCCCATCTGGGGCTCTAAGGTGCTGCTGGAAAGCAAATTACAGTAACAAGGAGCTATTTTGCAAGCAGTTCAAGGATTTGGCAGATGCTCTTACCCAGCTCTAGAAAAGTACATCATTATCTTCCAAGCTTTGAGTATTGCTTTGCACATTTGGTGGCACTGTGTTTACTAGTCGGCACCGGTTTTATTTGTGAGAGGGGAGCTGCAAACAAAGCTCCAGCTATCATCTCCGGGAGTGGGGGAGGCTGGACTTCCTGCAGGGAGGAAGCTGGACAGGTGGTGAAAACTTCGTGGAAAGTTTTGTTTTGCCAGCTGTGGTGTGGTGGGATGCGTCCCAATCACCCCACACTTACGGCACCAGCTGCTTGTCATGCAGCGAAAATAAAACCCAAAGTCTCTCCGGGTTTGTTCGGACTGGAAAGTGCCTCCTTAGTGCCAAAAAGATTAGGAGAGTATTTCCTGCATCCACCCTGCAGAAAGTGAGAGGTTGGAGAGCGGCAGCACATCTCCTCTTTGGGCCAAGAGGAGGCAGGGAAAACCACTGAGATGTTACACAGAGCCCAGGAGTAATGCTGGAAACTACAGAGAGCTGGATACTGTGTAATATCAGCAGTGTAAGGACAGGGGAGATCAGAGAGAGATGAGTTTCTATATTTTCTTCTATAGACAGCATAAAAGCACCCACACTCCTAGGACCAAGGCATGCCCTGAGCATAGGACCAGTTAGTTAACCCACGCAGGGACAGAGGCTCCTGCTGCTCTGGGGTCAGAGCAGGTAGGACATCTGCATGCAGGGCTGCTGTCCACAGGGGTTAGCTTCATCAGGTTAAACAGGTGTGCAAAAAATGTTCATTTTTTCCCCAAAACTTTTGTCCCATTTCAGTGAGGAGACTGGGAGAGGACAAGAGTGATGCTAAGAGGAATCTGCAGGCCATCCAGCAGCGCTGATGGAGAAGTAAATAAAGAAGCAGGTGAATGTAGGTGTTTGGTTTTCCAGCTCCTGCAGTGAAAAATGTTTTTTGTCAGCTGGTTGCTAGAGAAAGGACCGTCCTTGCTAATGGCTGGAACCATATGAAGCTTCCAGATCCCAGGCCCTGCCTGCGGTGGGGTAACTTATGTGGTCTGTGAAGTATGGTCAGGTTTTAGTTTCAGATTGGCTAAATATGCTTCTGAGGCAACAGGGTCTTCTCCACGCTAGACTTTGCTGATGTGTTTAAAATAGCTCCTACGCTTCAGCAAAAACGATTTACTGTTCTTGCGGAGGCCCCTCCAATCCATCTGCTCGGGCTGGCAGGGCCCAATGCAAGAAGCAACAAGTTGCAGGACCATCTGCCTCCAAAACATTGGCACCAGGCAAAGCACGGTCCAACGCAAAGGAGCAAGGAGACCACCAAGGGTGATCTGTGGCCACCATGTTCCAGCAGAGCCCATGCAAAGTGTCCACAAAGCAAATCTATACCCACTTCCCTGGAGAAGGTCGCAGCAAGGCAGAAGAGAAGGAGAGGTCATGTCATCCAGGGCAACCCTGGTGTATTAAAGCTCAGAATGCTAAAAACTCAGTGCTGTTGTGATTTGCCCCAGGAAAGCCAATCTTTGTGCCATGAGCCTCAGGCTGAGGAGGGAGAAGTCATCTCCCCCATGTGTCTCTCCAATACTCAGCACTGGAGCAGGGGTAGATTTGGGCCCAGTTTCCTGCAGGGAACATCAAGTGGAACAAAATAGGACATTCTTCTGTTTTCAATATGAGAAGTACTCACTGTGGCATGTCAAATAGGTCATGACTCTGTACTCATTTCTTTAGGAATGCTCTTCCACCTGGCAATAAGGTGAACATCTCAGGCCATGAGGGAAGGGAAGGGCCATGTGTGGGAGCATGGTCCAAGGATTACAAGAACAGCCTGGGGACCTGGGTTCACATTTTGGTCTGCTACACACCCTCTGTATGAACCACGAGGACAAAATGGGCACAGATAGAGGACCACATGCTTTTGTGTCCAAGAGACATCTAAACTTCGTGTCTCCAAAGCACCAGGACACACACAGAAAGCAGACTGGAGATGAAGCTCAGCATACCTGAACATCACCACCCAATTCATGTCTTACTGGCCCAGTGTTAATGGAAGGCAAAGCCACTCTCCTTGCTAGCAGGGATGTAGAAGGAGAAAGACATGCAAGACTGCAAAGGGCTCAGATGTTGCAGTAGGAGAACAGGACATAGCTAACACAAGGAAGCCGAGGGCGTACAATAAATCCAGCGCACTGGCAATTTATCTGATGCTTTCTTACATTTCCACTTGGCTTCCTCTCCTGCCTCAACCCAGCTCCCCACCCTCTCACTGGATATCTGATTTCCCAGCTGGTAATCCTCACCCCATTCACATCCCCTCTGAATGTGGTCTAGACAGTCTAATTGTACATCATCCTAGAGCTACAGTGAACACCCCACACTAAACCCTGCAGTTCTGTGCACGCCAGGGATTCCTTTGCACTCATCTTTGCTGAGCATTTGGAGCACATCTCATTAAGGAGAATGTCAGGGGATAAAAGGTTGGGGTGAGGTGAAGATGAAAGTGTGATAAACAACGTTGCCTCATACTGATTTTTTGCTTATGAAGCAACAAATGTTGAAGGGTATCACAATGGCATCTCAGAGCACCTTGTAGTGTCCTTGCTCTGCTATGACTCTGCATCTCTTGCTTGCCTTGCATGCTCTCCTCTGCTACCCAGAAGTGGACGTGTGTGCACATTCCACCACCTGCAGGAGGGCACAATACTGCCAGAAAAACCTCAGTGGTCTCTCTGCACACTCTGCCTGCCTTGGAGAGGAAGCCATTGTGCTCTTCATGGATGCAATTCAGTGTTGCGTTCTCATGTTCTGCTGTAGGAGCTAGAAATCTCTTAAAATCACAACTCTTTCCCCTTTTGTCTCCTATCCCTTGCTGATGAGGGGAGTCAGCCCTCAGCAGAGCCTCCTATAAGTTGTGCTGGGAGACCCAAGCGGAAGAGCTGACCTCTGAAGTGACTCACCAGCCTCCACCGAATTAGCGTTAGACAAGTGCTGTGTGAGGTTCTGGGACAGGCTATTGCATAGCAAAGACCTGGCTGGTGTTTTTGCTTAACACAGGCCATTTTTAATCAGTCTCAAGGGCTGCTCATCAGCGTGCAAGTTTCCAGCTTTGGAAAGTGTGAAAATGAGCTGGATGAAATCAGGAAGGGAACTTATCTGGCTTTGCAGTAAGAGACAGGGGCCAGATGACTAGAGGTTACTGGGAAAGGAGGTTTTGAATGACAAGTGTTTATCTTTGATGGCTTATAAACGTTCTTTGTCAGGAGGGGATGGGTGGGGAAGAACGATATGTTTTTCTATGCTTTGAAGCCTTAGAAAAAGAGAGACATCCTTGCTACAGCAAACACACTTGCAAGATACAACTGCCACATGGAACGAGGGAGCACTGAAGTAAATGAGAGTTTCTTGGCAGATCATGCTGGGCGGTAACACTGGCTGGTGGCACCCCAAAGCATGTAAAGGTTGAAGGGGAACTTCCTGGGAGTGAGGGGGAGAGGGCTGAGAGGAGCTCACCTTGCCTCAGAGCTGGACTCTGTGAGGTGGGACAGGAAAGCTGTTGGAGTCATTCCATCCAGGTGATGGACCTGTAGGGAACTGCCTATAGACGGAATGGCTCAAATCTAGCTCCTCCTGCAGACAGGACATCATGGAGGAGATTTATGAAGCAGACAGAGGTGGGCAATAAGGGAACTTTTGGAAGCACTGATCTGTAGTGCAGGGGGACAGGACAGCCAGGGTACACCCACGAAAGAGCTGACTCCTCACGCTGACAAGCACAGCTATTGAAATAACTCCTGGTGAGGCCAGGTTTCATTTTGCTTCATTCCCTTCACTGACTTCCTTTTTTTTCTTTTCCTTTTTTCTTCACTATATCCAAAGAAAACACTCTCCTTTCAGACTCCTGCCCTGACGCAGCGAGTTGGGCTGGGTTTAATAGCAATCCCTGTTTTCAAAGCTCCACAAGATGAAGTGTGAAGGACTTCCAGCCCCGCTTGCAGGCTGAGTCCCAGAGGGTCAGCGGCTGGTGCACAGAGCAATGCGTTTCCTGCACTGCGGCAGCAATGGGAGGTGAATGAAGGAAACAGATGTGGAAAATCCCTCCCAGCCTATCACTCAAAAGCAGCAAAAAGCAGATTCGGGCTCTTTCAGTACGGTGGTAATGATTGCTTAGTTTTGCTAACGGAAGAGGGCTGCTGATCCTGATAGTGGGGTTACCATGTTGCCGCACAAACAAGCAAGAGAGGAGGAAAACAGATTTTGCTTTGTTCTCTTGCTGTTTTTCTGGCTTACCATCACTCAGGTGAAAACTTCACAGGGCACCTCAGTGGGTTTCTCAGATGCAGTCAATGGAAATAATGCTCTTTTGTGCCACTGACTGCAGCAGCTGGATGTGATGGCTGTTACCTGCCTCCTGGCTCCTTGCAATGACAGATAAAAGGCTACAAGTTGGGTTCAGCCATCCGAAGTGAGCAGGAGCAGGTTTTATCTCCAACAGAGGTGAGTGTTAATTACGGTCAGTTCGCCCTGTCAACAGCTCAGCTCACTACAAGGGGATAAATACACCGCGTACAGATGCGGCAATTGCCCAAAGCATGGGTGCATAAACCCTGAAACACTCATTGAGGTTTCCTCTTAAAATGAATTTTGGAGGGGCTAAGCTTTTCTGCATATAAAATTCCTTAAAGACAGGGTCTACATTCTGCATAGCTCTGAGCAGAGGTTTGCTGAAGCTCAGTAAGCACTTTCTTATGTGCTATAACTGATGCACATGCTGTTCTTCTCATCCTAATATCTAGCTGGGAAAAGCCGTGATGGGGATTCCTGAAATTATGAGCTATACACTTATATCTAGTCTTGGTTTGTATTGGATCAGGAAGAGAAGCTCTGATAAGGGTTTGGGAAAGGGTTTACATTCATCAAAATATTTTCTAGAGAATAAAAACATGAGGGATTTTATGTGTTTGTCATGTTAGAAGGACGGTGGTGAAGATTACAGCTGCTTCTAAAGGGCTAGCCAGGGTCCCAGCTCTGGGATAGATACAAACTGGCAGATAATCCTGAAGGTCCCACTGTCTAGTAAAGGGAAAGAGCAGTAACCCCATTTTCCCAATGGCAAATTCAGTCAGGCAAAGACATCCACAAAATAACATTCCTTCACGCAATGCCTATGAGATATACAAATATCTTGTATTTAAGGGAGTATCCCCGGGAGCAGATCCCAAAACCTGGGCCAGCTGTTCTGCACAGCCAGAGGAGTCACTTTTACATAGACAGGATCCATTTGGCCAAACTTTTGGTTGCAGGAACACCTCGATGCATCGTGTGAGTCTCCTGCCTAAATACACGTGCGTGATCCCAAAATACCTGTGTAGCTCTTACTTTTGGTGAATTTCCGAAAGAAATCCCTGTTATTGCTGGCATCTCCCCCAAACACCTGGAAACCCATAAGGCTCCCAGCACATCACTGGCACAGCCGCCTTCCTCTTCTCTTTGCATTCACCATGGACAAGAGAAATTTTATAAGCCAAAATGCAAGCACCAGAGGCAGCAGAGCTATCACTGCTGCCTGGCTTGGCCTAGCAAACTGATAAATAATTACAAAATGAAGAAAGCTCTGCTGCAGCTATGAAAACCAGTGGGAAGTTCATCTTTGATTTTGCAGGAAACTGGATGGGCCCCTTAATCTTCCTTACTTATGGATGTGTAGGGGTGGGAAAATACAACTTTTGTTAAGAAAGAAAAAAATTTTGCAGATAACGTGTAGTGTTTTTGTCAAGCTCTTAATTGTTGTTGCCAAGGAAGTGTATCCTCTTGGGTCAAGGATAGTGTAATGACAAAATGCAAACAGCTTGATTCATGTTTATAGAGAGACAGAGCCAAATTCATCCCTGGTGCCAGTCGGCTGAGATGGAGAGATGGATTTGGCTCGTTACTTAACTAGCAGCTCTGTATTAACATGTTCTCCCAAGCTATTTTACAAACGCCACCTAATTTATTAAAAGGGAAAATTTAGGAAATGTTTTTTCCATGATTTATGGCTCTTTGCCTGCCAGTTGTTCGAACAAGGACTCCACCAGTCTGTTCTTCTTTGTGTTTTTATTTGCTGAAACAAATGCTCTAGCTTTGGGATTTTGAATCAGCCTCAACAGCATTTAAATCAACAGTAGTATTCTTTCAGCCTTGAATATCACTTATTCCTATGTCTGTTTTTACAAGACAACATTTCTGAAGTAATCAGCAATTATTAAACTCCCATTTGCGATATCACACTGGCTATGCAATGCTTTTACTACAAATCTGCAGTATAAATTACCACCATAGATCATGGCCATGCTTTCAAAGCAAGGGGCTGTAATTAAAAATACCTATAATGCTCTTGTGTGCTATTTCCTCAGTCCCAGCTTGTTCATGGCCTCATCCTACGTAACGAACATTGATGGGAACTTTGCCATTTGTGTAGGATCACATACACTGATCAGGGCCGTGATCATGAAACGAACTCTAGGTCTCTGAGTCTGCACAGGATCCTCTTTGACTTCAGCGCATCCTAAGCAGGATTCAGTCCTTGTTCTGTAATGCTGCACCCGTGCTGGGTGTCTGCACTCAACGCCTCTTCCTTTGCCATACCAGGTGGGAAAATAGGAGCACTTGGCTTGCAACGACAAGGCGTTTGGGAATACTGAGCCACTTGGCTTTCAGATCAGGGTAGATTCATGTCCAGCCAAGTTAACAAGAGCTCATATCTCTGGGTCCTTGTGCTTTGGGGATACATGCAGCCCTTCATCCCCTAATAGCATTTGAAATTGCTTTTTCCAGCAAAGCTGACACTGGTTCCTCTTGCTTTTCTAGCACAACTGGAGCGAAAAGCTGGGTTTATCCGAAACCAATATGTTTTTGGAGGAAATATGCTTCCCAAGAAAATTCTGATCGTATCTCATGGAAAAAATGAAAATGTTTCAAATTCTGCAATACAAAACTGAAAATGAACTGATTCTAACCTGACATTTTTTGATTCTTTGGGTTTGCAAAGATGCCCGTAGAGAAAACATCCAGTTAGCAGTTACCAGACTGGATTCTTGCAACTCATGTTGAGTATTGATATGGAAACTGTTGGGGTTGCCAGATCTTTCTCTAAAATGCCAAAAAGGAAGCAAGCTGAGGAAGAAGCGAGGGAGGAGTATGAACAGATCATTGATAACAGAGGGCTTTTAACTGTGAAATGAACTTGCAGTGCAGTTAGGGGACAGCCTGGATGCTATCTTTAGGAGCCAGGAAGCAGGGAAGATTAATCTTAATCTTCCAAAAGGCCTCACTAACAGACAATGATAGATGCTGTTGGAAACTTGACATTCTTCACTCTAGTTGCCACCAAAAATGTCCACAATGTTCTTATGCAAGTTACGGCTGGAAGCAAAACTAAAAAATCCATAAAATTAATCAAGAGATACAAAAATAAGATGAAGACTCTGACAAGTTCAGTGAGGACTTTTACATCTGCTTTGTAGTTTATGTGGGAGATACCCAAGTAGTACATTACCTGAGGACAAGTGAAAATCCTGAAAGATGGGTACGGTTCCCCACTAGCTCACTGCAGGGCATCTTAGATTGCAGCACAGTTGATGTTTTACATCATTTAATGAGTTGGAATATCACAGAATCATAGAATACCAGATTAGACAGGACCTCAAGGGTCACGTGGCCTAATCTGTCTCGGCAAAAGCACGGTCTAGACAAGATGGCTCAGCACCCTGTCCAGCCAAATACAGAAAGTGTCCAGTGTTGAGGAATCCACCACCTCCCTGAGGAGATTATGCCAATGGCTGATTGTTCTTGTGAAAAATTTTCCTCTTATGTCCAATTGGAATCTTCCCAGCGGTAAATTGTACCAATTACCCCTTGTCTTTCCCATGGGACTCCTTGTAAGGATAGAGTTTCCATCTTCTTTGGGAGCACAGAAGCTCCCAATAGACTTCATGCCCTGTGCAGTTACCTAAAAACATATTACTCTCAGGCAAAGCCCAGAGACCAGACTTTAGAAGAAACCTTTCAGACTGAAAATGGTATAAAACTTTACAAACCCTAAACACATTATGTGTCATCCCATCCAGTCTGTCTTCTTGAGGCAGAACAAAGGAAAGATTTGCAGGTGTTGGTTTCTTAAAAAAAAAACAACAAAGAAGCCTGTTAAAAACTACAAATAACCTTGAAATGCAGGCAGGGTTAGTCCAGAAGGGTCCAGATACTCCATGAGTATGCTGTGGGCCGTATCTGCCTCCTGATTTCCAGTAAAAGGATACACACGTGTTTTTCTCCGTGTGAGAAAACAGTGCGCATCTTTTACAACCCATTTCCCTCTTCTAAGAGGACTGTAATCCCATGAGAAGAAACCAG